>DWTT01000482.1:0-15407 GCA_018250895.1 Carterocephalus mandan | reverse complement strand
TCGTGCTGGCGCTGGGCGCCGCGCCGCCGCCCGCGCCGGTGGCGGCGCGCGAGGTGCGCTACCGCGACGAGGGCAAGGCGCGGCGCCTCAAGCCGCACCCGTACCTGCCGCCCGAGCTGGAGCGCCTGGAGCGCCTGGACTGTGATATCGCGCGCGCCGCGCCCGCCGCGCACTACGAGCGCTTCGACAAGCGCGCGCTGCAGCAGCTGCCCATCTACATGTAGCGGCCGGCCCGCTGCGGCCACGTACTCTGTGATGTTTCCTGTAATTAGTAGTGATAAGTGCCGCGCGCCGCGCGAAGGACCCCGATACCAAATAGTACTTTGTGCGTTGATATTGATTAACGTTGAGTTACGTGTTGTTGTGTCTCGCCGGACGCCCCGGGCGCCGGACCGGACCGCTCGCCGCCGACAGAGTATTTATTCGCAGACGCAGTAATCGATGCTTCATCAATCATACATTGTCGTACGGTCGCCGATTCGTTGCGTGTTTCTCTGTATAAGATATCATATCGATTAATTATATGTTCAAAAATTGTATTATAATGAATATGTACCTATAGAGTAAAAAAATGAAAGTGAGAAAAATATTACGAATAATAAAAACTAGAAATAGTTATGTTTTCGATTAGGTGACGTGTTCTAGACGGTCCGAGTGGTACTAGAGACGTACTCTACTCTCATTTTGTAAGCAGTTATGTTTGTTTAAATTATATATATAAAAAGTCCTCTGATGAATAGTCTGATTAACGAATATTCGGCATGTAAAAGTCTTTATAAAACGCTTACTTAGCATATCATAGTATTATATTGTGTCATAGTCCAATGCCAAAAATATAACTATCTTTTTACAAAAATCCCTAAAGCATCGTTTTATTTACCCCCGCGTGCGTTGCGGCGGTGCGGCCCATGCGTAGTGCGGCCTTGCGGCCCGTGCGGCTCCGGCTCGCGGCAGTGTGTGTGATGCTAGTGTGCCCTTGGATGCCCTGACTCCCTGAGACCCTGACAGTGCGGATCGTGTACCGGTGCCGTAAGTATGGTCGAAGCGGCCTACGGGCCAAGCAAATTCAATCACGACAGCCCCTAAACCTGAATCATATATGATAAGCAAGTGTTAACAATCGCATCAAGTGTGGCAAGTGTCCAGTAGCGAGCGTTGCGTGCTATGCGAGGTAGTTCTTGATGTAGGTACTAAGTCACTAAGTATTTTGATTTCTAAAATCACACAAGTTCACAAAAATGTCCTCAGATGGCATTTAAATGTCCGTTTAGGGTGACCCTTCCACTTCTTCTAGGCAGACATGATACTGGTACTAAAAAATTGACAAGTTGTCTGTAGATACCAATGTTTTGTGCATTATAAACTACACTAGTGATGTACGAGTACTATGCTGTATGCAGTCAGTTATAAAATGTTAATATTAAATCCAAATAACAGATGTTTTATGTTACGACGAAGGCTTGTTATAAAAATGAATGGCTCAACATCAGTCAAATAGATTATGAATAATGATGTGACCATCCACCATCCACTGGCTGCACGCTCGCTCGCTACAAACATGAACATTCGAGCTATTATTATTCACGGCTCATGGTTCTCTTGGCGATGTTAATGTTAAATGTATGTAAATTATCAGTTATCAATAACATGCCCATTAGCAAAATACACAATTTAAGGTACGATTCCCTCGACATTATTGCAATGTAAGCAATAACCATGTTAATGTGTTTTGCACTAAAAACAGTATATAAACAAGTTCCTTTAAAGTCGGTATCTATTTTCTATGATTAATAAATTTGATCTACTTAGCTACCTACAAACTAGATTATTTTTCTGTGTATGAAGAAACTTCCGCCGACGAAAATGCTAATCGAACTTGTATTATTATCACTCATGTTTACAAAACTAATTACAATGCCATTATTACATACTGACACATATTCTTTGTAAAAGTTATAAATTACCTATAACTAATGCTTACTACTATCTGATACATTTTGATATTAAATAGTAGATGCCTACCTACGTTACCTATAGAAGTAAACCATAATGTTTTGAGCAAGACAGATATTTGGGAACAGCCAGATCTGACTTGTGTAGTGCCTAGTGTCTGTCTAATTTCGTTTTGTTCCAATAAATTGATGTATATTCGAAGTCTTTCTACAAATTAGTAGATTGGTTTTTACTGATAATATATGAAATCCAATAATGTTCTTATTTTATAATAAGCTATATAATGAACTCTTAACTAACAAATGGCTAAGAATACCAAAATTACGATTACAGATACATGTTTAATAATGGTTGCAGCAGGATGCAGCATTTGAATTTTTAAACGATCTTAATAAAAATGGTAGAAAATACGAAGGAATAATGGAGAAATTAGTTTGTCGCTATTTAAAAAATAAGTACGGTAACCACTAAATACGATTTATCAAAAAAATTTGTCATTTATGAACTTCATACAATATTGATTTGAAGATCGTTTCGTTTCTATGACGTCACGTGTTCTTTATATTAAACATCAGGTGGAATTAAATGTAGGTAATGAAATCACAAATTTCCGAGGAAAAAAAGATAACTGCTTAAATGAGGTGATCGTTAAAAATAGCTTTACAAGACGAATGTTTTCCTTAAATGTATATGTAATATTAAAGTTAAATTAATTCTATATATAGCTTGTATATTAGAATTGAATTATTATTTTCAAAATACATACTAATCATTCTGATCTGATAATTAAATATTTATGAGTCAGCTAAACTTCGAACCTCTTTTATTTGTACATCATGTATTAAATATTTTTTATGGACAATTCAAGACTAAGCATTTAAGTTTTTGGTTTAATCTTAAGAAATAACTTGAGCAGAAGTAATGGAGAGCCGTTAATCTGGAGCTCGGGGCTCCGGTATCGGAAACTTAAACATGGAGTGGAGTATCGAATAGCTCTGTGTGGGCCTGTGGGCTCATATAATTCTTGCTTAAGGCGATATCGATGTGATACGATTTACGATCCTTTGTTGCGCTGTCTATTCGGCGGTCATGGAACTGTTGCGAAGTTTCAGAGTTACAACTTGAGATTTCTAATACTGTTTATGACAAGTGAAAGAAAAATAGGTGTATTTGAACAATACTGTCCGATGGCGATGATGGAAGAGCCTGATAAGTATATCCAACTGTCAGCAGAACGTAGATAATAGTTTGATATTGATATGTATTGAGAGATTTACAGTATCCCGCCATAGTTATTCGATTCTTTTTTCGCTAACTATCAAAGATTGAATCATAGTTTTGTTTAATTTTTTTCTCGGTAACAATACCAGGTACGCTAATTACAGTAAAGCCTCAACGAAAACAGTAATTGCAGTCTCGGCTCGCTTTAGATTAAAACTTGAACTAACTTATCTGTCATACAAATCACATCTATTGTTCCTCCACGTTACGGCGCGGCCAAAACATTCATCGAACAAAAGGCTAACAACTCATTCAAACCATGTTTCATTTTCTACTTGAAAGGCACTTATACACAATGAGTCGTGAATAATCCACTGAGTGCTGGGAAAGAGATCGTTCGCAGTGAATCGTGTTCGGGGAAATAAGACTTCAAACGAAGTCGTCGCAATAAAACATAGATTATGATTCGTTACATACAGAGGAGCGTCTAGGCAATTATCCGTGGCGAAGCTAATTAAGACGCCGAATGGATTGGAGCTGCACGCACCGGCTGGCGGGAACCGCGGTCACGGAGCGGCGGCGAATCGACCATTAGCCGGGCACGCACGCTCAGCTCGCCGCTCTCCATTACCCGACACTCCGACGGCCGACAGCCGACATCACAACCGGCGACGGTAAATTAGCATCCACGTAATAAACACGAAATAAACATCGAGACTAATGGATGATTGCCCGCCTCGCGCCCCTCGCGCCCCTCCCGCCCCGCTCGGGATCCTCGGCACGTTTTACTGCTGCATTATTCCCTCCAGGCTTTATGCCTCGTCATAAGAGAACAACGAAATTATCCTCCACCACGGCGAGGGTCCGAATTAAAGCCGTATTTATTTTATCTTTGCTGCTATCGTAAAAAGTTTATTGTTGCTTTTACGGCCTCGATGCTGCGTTGCGTATACCCAGATTCGTGGTGCGCCTACCTCTATACTTAATTTTTTCAAATATTTTAACCTTTGTAAGAAATTTGCACGATACGACTCTGTAAATATTAATATAATGACTTATTAAGTCCGTAAATATAAATGTTAAAACATAATAGCAATACACGCCTTATGGCAGAATTCTTTGTAAGTACTTAGTTACAATTTATTAGTGAGCAACGTAATATCCTAAAGAATTTAATGACCGCCGGCTCAGCGTTATTAAGGCTGCCCCGGCCGTCTCGCTGTATTAAAGTCTTAGTAATATAAATGGCGGCACTAAAGCCATGTATGTAACGGTAATCACTAGTATTTGTAAAGAATAATGAGCTCGAGATAAGACGAAACGCGTTCTCGAAAGGTAATATGAATAATGGTCGCGAAAATGTAATGGGCTCCTTCGCCGCGGTCTGATAGCGTCGCTCCACGATCAAGCAGCTACTCTGTAATTACCGACTTCCTCGGAACGCGTGACTCCGCCGCCGGTCACCGCTAAACGCTCGTCCTCGGAATCGAATAAACTGAAGAGCTCCTTCGAGTTCGATTCCCAAAACGCAAGTATAATTTATTGTTAGTATTATTTCTCGTAAAACGAAAACCCAATTTATGTACGCCCGCGCCCGCCGCCCGCTGCCATAAAATATAATATTATCGACATCGCCCCCTCCCTAGGCGATCACGAAACTAAGCAGGCATCGACCATTTTAAGTGCCGAACTTGACAGGCGTCGGTCCTTTCGTCCATCCTTTTCTAGGCTCTATGGAGAGTGGCGGGCGTGAGAAGGACGGGATAGGGAGCGGAACTCTTTCATGTTTCGTTCGCGAAGGAGCGTTCTGCGTGATTTCAGATATAAATATACGATTGGTAAATAACTCAGACGTGGCAGAGCTTACCTGGCGTTATTTACACTCACTGAATTCTTCCAGTGTTATCGCCGGGGTGACTAAACCGAGGCCCCGAGCGATTTACGATTCCTGTCAAATAAATAATCAGTATAATATATCACTAAAGGCGTGGGTACGTCTATAACATCATTAGCATTAACATGAGTCTGAACACTGATGAATGATATTTCAAGTTTTCAACAATTTTTTGTACGATAGATAGTTTAGGCGAGCGGTATTTATGGCCGTTTGATAATGTATGCTTCGATTGAACGCGACGGCCTATTCATAGCGCCGGTAAACGGTTCATCAAACTAATTGACCTAAATATATCGGGCACGGCACGGACGCGCGCCTTTCTGATAACGTGTTCTGAATGTCGCAAACTCACCATCAAGTGATATAGCACCTACCTACCGTAGGTTAGGTAGTAAAATAGTTGGTAGTTAAATATATTGCATATTTTCATATTATTTTTCTGTTTCAAAGATTTTTATAAGTCATAACAGAATATATTTTTGGGTTGCAACCGCATGTATCTAACTAAATGTTCATTCATTTAGAATAGACAAAGTGGCGTGGTTACGAAATATGAGTCTACATTGAAATACTTTTATGATTTAGAAACGCGGTGAATCGCGCGTTAATGGCGACAACACGGCAAAGTAAAATTGTACCTATTTATCATAAATTTATTAGTTACAATTAATCATAAATTCACGATAATGATATATTACGTATCGTACTTAAATCGTCATTATGAATCCGTCCGTTTCATACACGGGCGCGGCAAAAAACGTATTTATCCATTAGCAATCGACATGAGCCAATGCTGCCAATGGGATTCGGATACAAATAATTTATCGAACCGTTACGTGCTTACTGAGAATCTAATCGATTTCTTGGACTTAATTGGAAACTACACCATATAGGTATAGGTATCTTGGTATTCTATCTACTATTGCTATTTAACAGAAATTCAGAACTTGTTTTATCGATAATTTCAACAGAGTTGAAATCCCTACCCGTTTTCATATTGTAAACATTTGTAACTGGCGATTTTTACGATGTTTTTTATAAACATCGGTGTAACGAAATTGTTTATAGATATTATTAGGTTTACAATATAATATAGGCAAAATACGCCACTACATACAACATACACGTGTACATTGTACATGCATAAAAGGCTAGTCTCGCCTCGCTGCCAAAAGAGCAGCGAAGCAACGAAGATGGCGGCCCATTGAAAGTGGCAGCCGCGACCGCCGCGACCTACTGCGATCAGCTGATTGGCGCGCGCGTGTGTGTGGGGGCGCGGCGAGCGGACGGCCGCACGCACACGCGCGCGGTGCGACGGACGTATCTGGTACTTCTGGTAGGGCTGTCCTGTGCCTCTATACCAGCATACCAGCATATTATACAGTACGCGCTGAACGGATATTTTATTTGTTATCCAAATACATATTAATGAATGGTTTATTGTTAACGTAATAACTTTCCATGAATTACAGTACAATGTTTTATTGTAAGTTCTGCTAGTTTTATTTTCGAATCTGATAAACTTTTTAGGTGCAAAATAAATAATATACTTAGCCGAAAGCTCACACCCTAAATTTAAATACTTTATAACAGTTGTTACATGACTTTCGTTCCCTTTCTAAGTAAAGTGAAGTTGATAGCAGGTTTTAAGGCTTCAACTTCGACCAGTTTAAAAATAATATATTTATATGAAGCAAGGCACGAGGTAGCCTCGCGTCGCGAGTGCTGTAAATTGTGCAAGTGAATGCATTTACTTTCAATTGCAGTCCGACATCAATAAAACCACTGGCCGCACTAATTATTACTTTTACAAACCGAATTTACGTCGCTACCTGTACAAGTTACTTTCAAATAAGTGTAACGCTATTAACACAGTTCAAAATAATATGTATTTAAGTGGTTTGGCATTGCGGTAAATATGTGTCAGTGCGGATTTCAAGAAACCTCATTCCTAAGCATTTTACGTGCAAAATGGAAAAGTGAAATGAATGCCCTTTTGAAACACGATAAACACTATAACTACGAGTACCTAGCTAAAATACACACTACCACACCGCGCTGGGCCTGCAGTGTTGCGGGTGGCGGGCACACAGATAACAAAATAAAACAAATAACTGGCTAGGTTCGAACTCGGGACCCACGGTTCGGTAATCAGGGCACTCACTACCTCGGCACGGAGTCTTCTCTGCGCAGGAAATTGAAGGAACGCAGGACGCGTTTGGCTCTCGCAAAATGACAGTCGCTTAGCCATGGATGAATCGGATTGACTAGAAACGCCGCGCCGCCAGCTCCTGTGACTGATGGCAACACAGAAAACTACAAATTATGTAGGAATATAAAAATAAATGTGAATACAAAGGATATGATTCATCAGAAGTTTAATTTAGGTGGGTAAGGTAAACAGTAAAATTTGTAGAAATTTATATTTGTAAAACAAAACCAACTGATTTTCATGCGCTTGCATTATTAATTTATTGAAGATGGTTCTAGTTACACCGACAACGCGACCCATTGGTCGCAATGATGTTGCTAGCCTAGGATATTGTACTGTTTATTCTGACGCCTTTTGTTTGGCTAATTTTCAAATAGTAAAAGAATATTAGAACAATGAAGGATGAAATTTTTGACCTTTGCCGTTCGGATAAAACGGACAGTTTAAAATATGAGTAAAAAATAATCATATATTGATCCATATTAATTAATATGGGTGAGTATTAAAAATTGGAGTAGGTAAGGCACGAAGGGAAAATGTTATCGAACAAATTAATCTTAGAACTAATTGTTGTGCCTAATGAGAAACTAAGTAATTGTGATTGCAATGAAATTGTGTCAGAACGATATTGTTATTATTGTTTCTAACCAATTAGTGTCAGGCTTATAAATGTCATTAAAATGTATAAATAATCTTGGAATAATCCGAACATGCCATACCATTCAAGGTACGGCATATATTTATTGCACTTATTGTTAATATTTTGAAACTCGCGTTTATGGGAATTAATGGGGATACAAAAAATGTTGGAATGGGAATATCAGTGGGGCTCCCGACATTCGGTTTTCCATTTCCATTCCATTTGAACTGAACGCATTGTAAAATACAAAATCCATTTCTTTACATCACGACATTCGTCTTGAGCGCTCCGCAGTCCGCTCGCTCAGACGGGAACCGCAGCCCCGGGCGGTAATTAGAGAGCGCTCTAGACTCTTGAGCCGCTCAGCTGTCTATTGTGTTCGGAGAATGAACGCTTTGTGCGAATGAGCTATTGAGCAGTCGGCCGAGCCGCCGAGCCGCCGAGCCGCCGAGCCGCCGAGCCACGCTGTGATAATTTCGTTTAAGTCTGATTACGTACTGTTAAACATTACAGACGATTCGGCTCTGGCGTCCGCGTCCGTTTAATGCGTTATTTACTCGTATGTGGGCGCGTACTTACTACATTTTACTGTCTGGGCTTTTACGATAGCTCGGGTGATTACTCTTGTTATTACATGTATGAGTATTATAGAATTTTATTTATACAAAGTAGTTGAGCGCTATCCGTAGAATTCCTTTGTACACTCGTGTAAGTAAATAGTTACAATTGATGTAAATGCGCCGTACAAAGTAGAGCCATAAACATTTACTGGTGATACATACCTGCTCGTTGTTCATCCGGTCCCGTGTTCTAGTCTAGAGCCAGTGCCGACGTTCATCTGTCTAAAAAGGTCATGGTAATCAAATCACTAATCAACACTTCAAGAGGTCACAGAATTGAAGAGGTCTAGTCTAGGAATAGACAAAATCAATACTGCGCTCAAGGCGTGTTATATATAGATGGCGGACACCTACCTGCAGACATTATATACCTATAGGATATAACCGTAGGATTATTTACAATGATACCTAAGTAAGATATTTTACAGACTTATTTAAATAGTTAAGTGCCTACTTACTTGTTTCTCGTCCTCTCTATTATTTGCTAATGGTAAAGGAACATAGTGGTATCTTTTTATTGTTGTACTAATTGTAAATGGGGATTCCATTTACAATTTCAATTGTAAAGTTTTATGTAAGTTTTAGATTTAACTCTGAATCACCCCTTAAGTCTTTATGAGTCTCGACTTGATTTATTACAGTGAGAACAGTTTATATCAATTCTTGGAATTAAAAGTACACACCTTTAGTCGACGGTTTTGACGAAATCGTGACGTCATTGTACGCTCGATGACGACTCGTACATCTACGCCTACCTACAAAATAAGGTAAACACAGAAACAGTATAATAATATAATGCTCCGGTCCTTCTAATTAGTCATATATTGATTAAAATGAAGGAGCGCTTTCTGATTGAAATGCGTAAGTTATCTAAAAAACTACACGCGGCCGCCGGCCGTTCCGAGTGTATCTGCGATGACGCACGAGACCGTGTTTGGACTCTCCTTGATATGGGGAAAATCTGCTAAAGTTCTGACAATTTATCGAGGAATGTACAGTACTTGTTTACGCTATTTACCCAATGTGTATGAAATATTTTTAATCTAGTCCATTCATATATTCATACGGTCATTAGGTCAAGTAATATCTGGTTACCTGCACTCTTCTAAAGGCCACCATCCAACTCCAACCTGTAAACAAACATCACTGACCTTTGAACGAGACTTAATTAATATACATAAGTAAACATTACAGATATTTCAATCTTAAGCGTTGGTAGTGTTGCTACACAAAATTATTTATAGAAAATCACCAATTTCTATATTCAACATAGCTACCTAACGGTAATATCTAACCAGGTACATAGTCGCCGACACGCAGGCGCAGGTTTTAAGGTTGGTATACTTCCTGCACAAATTTTTCTCGTTAATTAACGTTGTCGCTATTCTCATAATATGAGCGTATGAAAATGAAATTCGGGTGACTGGTGGTGCCAGGCCCACTGCCACATGTGCCCACATAACGTGACGTCATTGCGAATGACACAATTATCTGACAGCTGGACCTAATTACGTTTTAAATACGAGCCCTATTACATTACAGTCGAGTGGTGGGAAACAATACAAGCTCTGGCTCTGAAACCATATTGGGAATACCTAAAACACTCTATTTAAATATTTAAATGCTACACAGCACACGCGGTAGGGCTAAGCCTGTGTTGCGGGTGCACTTGTGGGCTTAACCGCGTGTCCCGGGTTCGAACCCGGGACACGCGGCTCGGCAGTCGGCGTCATGGACCACCGCACCACCGAATCATTAATTATCTCTTTAACTCTTATCTGAAAGTGAGACGCAGATAGTAGATGTTTTTTATCACGTAACACGTCTTTGTCTTCGACCCACTGTTGGGTACGGGTAGGTAGTAATGAGACTAATGCCAATTGGCTGACTTCACATGTTTTTGAGAATATTATTGAGAACGTATTTCCCCACGAAGTTTTCCTTGTACTATTATTCTGTGATCGGTCGAAAATTAATTGTATTAATCGAACATTACTTTCAGCAGCTGAACCTGGACCTTCTCGAGTCGGAATTCCAACCACTGGGACATCAGCGCTAATTGAAAAATGTGTGCTCAATAATTGTAATGCCATGCCTATCGGTTCTGGAGACATCCAAACTATTCCAGGCTGGCTTCGGTCGAATGCCGGCGATTTATCAAGGCCGCCTCCCAGCCTCGATCACTGTCGATGTAGATTAAGATTACTGGGCAAGCCCTGCACGCCTCGCTGGACAGGATTGTGTCCACTTGCCAAGGCTTGGCAGCCCTAATTATGAGTGACGTAGGTCTAATATAATATGGGATTTTAAAAGTAATCTGAGCTGGACCAAGTAATCAAGATTAAAATGCTTCTTAAACATATCGAAATTGTTCTCCGAATATTTGCTTCTATCTACTCGTACTATCTGGTTTTTTCTTCCGTCGCTGTTCTAAACCAGATGTTGGGAAATAAATAAAAACGGCATCAGATATATCGCTCTTCCGCAGCGAGATAATTTAGTTGAGTAAGCTTGAAGACATGGAAACTTCAAAAGCGAAGACATCTGTCTTCTACACTCAAAACTCTTTACGAAAGAAGTTTTCTTGGAAGTTTTCTTTCAAAAATAATTTTTCTGGCCAACCAATAACGCCAACGAAAGTGAATGATCGATCGACGGCAGATTAGTGTGCATGATAGGCTCTCTGCAATTATGTCTTCGTCCGAGTCTGTCTTTAGGAGAAATCATGGTGCGTCATATCGATTTATGATACGTCAGTGCATGCCGTCGCCTCGCCTCCAGTTCGTTGAAACTACTTGAAACATTAAACGCAAGAACTTCGTTACAATTACAATTAGTTGCAACATTTCAGAGCAGTTAGTATAGTATTAATCATAACATATGATTAACATCGCAAGTTCTTGGACTAATTACGAACGCCAGCCGATTGTTTTGTTTGTGCGAAAATAATAAGAAATCGTTGCGTGTAATGAGATTCCGCTTACAATATCGTTTCTTAATCGATTTCTTTGGCCGTTATCGATTATTTATGATCCGACGTTCAATAACTATGAATATATGTATTAACATTATTACAAATACATACACATACAGTTATGTTATGTAAAAATGGGTAGGTAGTGTTTTGCAAAGAATCCATATGAATTGATTTGATTCGCCATTTGCTAGGCTTGCCAATAAAAACATATAGGTACGGTAAAAACCAGGATTTTATTATAATTCGGTTCCAAAGTCGTAATGCCTTACAATCGAGCTCACGGACAGAAAATCCCGCCGCTATTTATTGTAGTTTTATGCAGATACTATGATCTATCGTGATCGGGTGTTTCTAAGTAAAACCACGCCGATGTCCTGCCGCCCACGCGGCCACGTGCTGTTCTCCTGCCCTTCTCTCCGGTGAAACGGCATAACATTCTGCCACTGCTAAGCCAATATATTCGATTCTTATGTAGATGTCAAGGTATAAGCGTATTCATGTATATTATTATCTACTTTATGATACATAAGCATTGAAATATCGCGTCCAGTTTCTAAATCTCCATGTATTTATGTAGAAGTCGTTTGGAAAGTTTTTATGCAACATTCAACCGTTACGAGCCTTTTTATAAAATCGTGTCGACAAAACGCGTACGTACGTAGACCGCCATTTAAATAGTTGACCGGCTCTATTGAAATATTTTAATTAAATTTAAACGAAGTACGCCTCCTACGTGACTCGATAGACTCCGCACTTTCATGCGCATTTTCACACGTCTCATCGCCGCTCGTGAGTTATCGCGTATCGATATCGATGCGAGTCTGTGCGCATCACTAATCGCTCCGTGGAATTAATGGTATTGCCGTAATAATCGTTAACTGTTATCGGATACGTTTACAGAATCGTTGCATTTACAAAACACGCCCGCACTAAAGGTGAACGACGCACGATGGAAAGGTTCACGACGTCATTAAATACGCCATTGTGTTGAACACTTGGAGTATCCGTGTGGGGGTAGCGTACCTCACGCTACACTACTTGTTCTCAGATATTAGTCATGTGGAATTGTGTCAGTTTGTCTGTCATTTTATCACATCGCCGTCACAACTAAAACATCCCCGTTCTGTTCGTGGCCGCGGTTCTACTCTAGAAATTAAAGGGCACATTTATGGGCATAAACGACAATCCTAATGAGTACCTGATAAAGTAATCCCGATAGATCTTACTATCTGTTAAGGCAATAAATATCAAAAATGAGCGGTCACCTGCTGACCTAATATAATACCAACATACTAATATTATTATAGTTGAGTTGTTCTCATTTGAATACATTATACGGTACCCACTAATTTAAATGTTATAAAACTAATACGAGTATATCGACTGGTTCCCAGTTAAACTGAAAGCGATTGCGCAGTTGCCTCGGCTTGAGGTCTGAGTAGGGCTGCGATAACATGTAGGTAAGTACCACCTGTTATGGTGAAGGAAATATTATGTTGCTGAAACCCGCGCGCCTCAGAGTTCTCCCCAATATTCACTATGGCACGTGCAGTCTGCCAACACATCCATCGCAATGCTCGGAGAATATCCAACAGGCAACAGTAAGCCAATAAAAGGTCGTGAAGATGTCGTACTGTAGGACAAAAATACTATTTTGTATCAACTTGTAACCAAGATATACCTCTATGTAGTGTATATAAAAACTAAGTATGTTGTATAACACGTTTCGATGAATAACTTAGCTGTCTTATTATACTTATCGCTTAGAGCGATCTCTTCCAGACAAATTAATTACTGATTTGAAACAAGAACAAATAACTATGTATGTACCATAGCGTCCATAGCGTACATAGCTTGCTTAAGGATCGTTTAGCCTTCAATAACATTGTCAAGCGGCTCACAACGCGCCACGCGCCACGCGCCACGTTCGTCTCAGTAGTATTGAACCGCTATCTGCGTGGCACTCCGCTCGCAGCCGCCGGCGCCCCCTGGGGAGCGACACGGAAGTCTGCGATCCAAGATGGCGTCTGCCGCGTCACTGGCTTCCTGCTGTGGGGCACAACATGTCTAAGTTAGCTAACACTACAGAGGTATTATATGCAGTATAATTTACTGTGCTAGCAATGCTTACTATTCACAGTTCACACCTCTCGGCGTGGTAATGCCGGTCTTCAAATCCAAGTCATTATGGGTCATGGATTCAGTTGGCTTTTATTTATTTAAAAGAAGGTAAAAAAAAATTATATAACAAAATGACAACAGGAGTAGTCGATAGTCGGAGTCTATTATAGTATATTAAATTGGGAGAAAATATGATTATGAACGATTGTGAATGAAAATACCACCTGTTACCATACAATGTATTAGTGATGTTCAGTTGGCGATTCCCGTTGAATGAGGTCCTCAAGAGTAGCGACGCGTTTGAGACCGACTTTGACTCTTCTGAGTCTTGTTGGTGAATGCTGCATACTTGTTTTCTATCTTAAATCCATTAAAAAGGCGTGCGATTTCCTACCTATCTTGTTTAAGAAAACCATTTCTATTACACTGCGGGAACGCTTGTATAGACAGCTATGTATAGCTATCAGGCATACCATATGGAACTCCCATCACCTACCAGCCCTTCATCGGATTGCATTCGTGCTTATGGGTAACGTAACTCTTGCGCCAGGGATACCGATAAGCCTTATCGCGTCGACTTTGTTTATAAACTGCAGCGGCACGCGGCGGAAACGCAACAGAAACGTGTCGGTTACGCGGCACGTGACCCTCGGCTAGCAGACCGAGACGAGGAAATATAAATCGACATTGCAGGACTTGCCGGGCTCGACGGCAAGATTAGCCTGAGGGCAGCAGGCGAGCAGGGGGACGGTCGCAAGCCAACTTTATGCCAACAGGAAAGCGTATTTCGTACTGAAAACGCCACGACTAATGCTGAGCACGGCCCCTTTTGTCAAATTTGTAATTTCTCTGTTTTTATTGTAATTGTACTCGTACTTAATTTGGCTAATTTTTTTTTCTATTCTCTAGTTCTATTTTCTATTTCTTAAGGGCGGTTCCCACGCTGCGCGCTGTTGTAGAGCGCGGAGTGGCGCGCCCTGCGCTCCGTGTGGGATGGGCATGTGTCGTCTGCAGTCTGTAAATGCGCAGGCAAGTTCGTAGCGTGCGTCGTCTTCGTTCGTAGCCGTCCGGCCGTCGTCGGCCGTCCGTGATAATCTGCCGAATTAATGACGGTGGGAAGCCGTTATTACATAGACAACCTGCCGAAACCCAGTACCACCCTCAACTAAAACCAATGGGTTTTATTTGTTGCATCCTTATATCGGTCTTATAACGTCTGTATGATTTTCTAAAAACGAGCAAAACAATTATAAGTTTCAAATTCCTCTTGAGTTTCAGTGTGAACGAAAATTCAACGAAACGAACGTTTCTCTGAATACAACTTTATTTTATGGTTGTGTCTTCAAAAGATATAGTAAATAAGTAGACAGTAAACTACATATAAGTAGGGACATTCGGTTCACGATAAACTACTCGGGGCCGCGAAGTACTTAATCCCATCTGCCGCTGAGTTTTTACGTCCGCTCGCCATCTGGGCCGCACCGTCGACAACGCCTCCGTGTGAGTAACGAACGACCTCCATGTGTGCTGTAAGCTTCGCTGTAGCGTCCATAGCCCAATGGCTCGGGTCGATTCACTGTGATTCGAAGAGTTAAGCAACGACGGGCGCGGTCGGTTTGTGGATGGGTGACCGCTAGGGGCAACGTTTCATGGACGCTACGTAAGCCGTCACGTAAAGCCGTCGGACCAGGTTGTTTTCAATGTTGGAAACAGTCGCTAAGCCTTGTCGAAGACCTTCGGGTGGCTTGAGAACATTCGACACTGGG
>DWTT01000481.1:0-15408 GCA_018250895.1 Carterocephalus mandan | reverse complement strand
ATAGAATACACGTATTTCATTTCATTTAATCCAAGTGCAAAATCTACAGTCCACATTGAACCTTAACACAACCACCAGAATCTTTATTTTTCTCGCTACAATGAATGTGTAACTTTGACGTCAAGGTCCGTAGACTTAATCAAATACCTAACACTCGTACTACTAGCTTCTAGCTAGATAGGATACCTAGTTAGGTGTCCATTATTCATAAATATAAAATAACACCTCAAACTTTCTCCACAAGCACCACCTGATAAATCTCAAAACATTAATAATCGAGACCATAAAACGATGAGTTGAAAAACACCGACATTTCTCAAAAGTAATTTCGTGCAGTCATTTCGAAAATAACCACTATTTGATTTGGAATTAATCAACTTGTTAGAGTTTGGAAGCGAACGTAAATTGCGGTTCTTTTTTGGTTTTATTAAGTTCGCATGCCGGCTTAGTTTGTTTTGTGTGGGGATTAAAGGGTTTTTTGCCGTCCTCCGTCTGGGTGGGCGCCCAGCGAGACAAGCCTGCGCCGGCGCAGCCCAGCGGTCGTAACAGTAGGATATTACTGGGAGTACTTTTGGTGGGAAAACGCAGCATGAAATGACCATTGCATTCTTTTATGTCATTATCATGTATGACTCGGCGACGCGATGCTTGGTAGATCAGGACCAGCTGGGCCACCTAGGCCTAGGGACTCTCGCTTTCACACTCTGCGCGTAACTAATTTTTATTTTTAAATTATTTTCTACAATGTGTAACTATTGAATAATGTGTAAGGATGAACCACGGGTACAACTGAATATTTTACAATGTTTGAATTTTATTATACTCTTGAATTATACTTAGTACTCTCATGTTTTGTTTTTGAGTAGTTTATGTATATATTTTTCTAGAGTAACAGACACTATTAAAAATCAATATAGTGGGATTTTTTGGTTATGTCAACTTGTTTGAATATAAGATATAAAGCAATTTAACACCCATATTATATGGAACCCATATACGTACTGCTGGGCACGGGTCTGCCCACAGACACAGCTTCGGGAGGTCTAGAGCATACTCCACCACGCTGCTCCAATGTGTTGGTGGGGTAATCAATTGGTGGAGTACACCACATAATTAGATAATAACAATAATTAGAAAACCTATGACCCATGCGCAGGCCCATGCTGGCCACGGGTGTCTTGTTTCAACTGAGAAGGGCTGGAGAGTATTCCAACACACTGCTCGGGTTGCAGATTGGCGGAGGGTTTAGTGGCCAACCTGATTGTCGAAAGTTTATTGGGCGCTCGAAGACATCCGCCATTGCTTAACGAAGGCTTAAAGTTTCATCCAAAGCACGGAACGCATTTTGCAGCAATCACTCTTGTTGTCATCTTTATTGTCACCTTTGTCGACCGAAACAGGTGCAGCTTATCACTATTGATCGGTCGATATTTTTTAATAACCGTGACTAAGAGCGTTTCAATATAATCAAATCATATACTGTTCCATTATTTCATTATATTGAAACGAATACATAATCATTATAAAAACATGCTCAAGTAATTACCATCACAAACAGGGCAGTTGTAATGCGTGTTGTAGTGCGTATGTCGCTGATGCTTAGGGCTGTCGCACGCCGCGTAGCACTCTGGCCTTGAGATAGTGATGATCCCCGCTTCGCATCGGTACAGTTTCCCGTCCTCCCCCCACTCGGTGTGCGACGCGCGCTCCGTGCCGTTGTACCAGCACCCCTTGCAGCGCACGCAGCAGCCCTCACGGGGCATCACGACAGCGCAGTCTTCCATCAGCCCGCACTCCTCATCACCACTCCGACATTCCACGAAGCCGTTCTATAAACAAGAAACGTGATATTTAAAAGTTTATATCTATAGAATGAAACTGCGCTCAGTAGTGTCAAATATAATGTACTCGTTATTTCGTATTATTGTGTATTGTCGTATATATGTATACATAATAAGTGCCTAATGTAAAAAAAAACATAATTTTAACTATATCATTAATAGTAATCCATTCAGAATAAAGTAGTTCTACAGTAAACTTCAGTTCTATGTGATCAGTATTAACTCAAAGGTACAAAAGCAGTGTCAATAAGACTTACCTACTTATCGGTATCTATCTATGTAAAGCGGAATTAGTAAATGACAATCAGCTTACAGTTTATTAAGGAAATAAACATTTTAAATGAAGACAAAATATTAATGTGCCAATTACGAGAGGCGTAACCGCGCTTGTGGTCTTGTTACACATACGGAAATGGTTCCATTGGAATTTTTTCCTCATTGTAAATAATAATAGTACACTACTATTTATAATTGAATAAGTTTTACTATAGAAGACTGAGTATGTAGTATTAGTAAATTATGGTATATAAACACATCACATTGCATAAAACATTTCAAAAGAATGTTTTTATATATTTAATATATAATTCAAGACAACAAAATTATTTACAGAAATGTTTTACCTACTTACTTAAAATTTTATATTGATTGTTTCTTACTACAATTGTTTGAAACTACATATTTCAAATGAATACAACATTTTCTCACGAAAAAACATGTTTGCTTAAGTCTAGCCAAGGAATTCAGGCAACATATTACATATTACTTTAGTTGGCAGACATGATCCACACTAGCGACCAATATTTACCTATATCTGTACACTTATCAAACGTTTTAACACCAAACAGTGCGGCATCCTAATTTGAATGTAGTGAGGCCTCCGCGAATCTGGCGTGTCCACGAAATGACAAAATATTCTTATATCTGATTAAGGTCTGATTAATACAAATATCATAAAGCGGGATTTTTTTTAAACGCCCTAATCTCTATAAAATGCATCCACATTTAAACAATGATCTAGGAGCGGTTTTAATATGCATGTCATATTAATCCTTACGAACGAAAGTAACTTCATCATCAAGATTTATTTTAATATTAACTTTGTTTTTGGCCTCTCTCTATAGTTTACGAACTGTAAAAAAATAACATTACATAACATAATAATTATGTCGCTGAACGCGTGTGAAAAGCGGCACGTGAAAAGTTTATATTTTTCTTTTTGATACTTAATCCACTTAGTAAGATAACAATAAATTAAGTCCGTTTTGCAGGGGTCATTCGTAAATTATCATAGTCTACCTACTTATTTATTTATTACTTTTGGGTAGTCTATATTATTATAGTTGTAGTGGTAATTGCTACTGATTGGTGTTTTTGTTTCATTGGTTGAATATGCAATGCAAAGTATCAAGTTATTAAAATATGTTATTGTTAGAAAGAGTACCCAGTAATTTTATGAATATAAAATATATATAACAATCCTGTTGATATACAGATATATTTTTCTAGAGGCGACCATCTTGTTCCATAAGTAACGCATCTGTAACCGACTTGGAACGAAACTCTTAGTAGCTATTACTAATTAATACCTACCTAGTACTAACACCAGCTATTAGAACTAATTGTATTGTCACGATCAGCCTGCTCCTATAGTGCAAACAGACACCTGCAAACGAACTGATCAAATAATTTTCATATTGATTTCCTCGTTGGTCTAGTGGTTGTAACAACGACTGCTACGCTAGAGGTCCTGGGTTCCTCGAGTCGGGCAACAACTGTTAGGTTTTTCTTATTTAAAATGCCCTGAGTCTGGATTTGGGCCCGGTATATGGCAATAGACTCACCACCTATTACATGGAACCTAAATAAACTGATGAACAGTGGGTGAATAAATTAAATTAGTTATGTTAAATCTGTTGGCAATGTTATGAATAAAAGTTGGATTTAGACAGAATAACGAGGTGTGAAAATAAAGATAAATATTGTTTTATTTATGTAAATGTAGGGTGGGTTAATCGAGACTGAAATAATGATGTAACATAAACAAATAGGTACCTACCCAAAATAATATTTGTAACTATAAAGTTTGTTCTAACACGCGATCGATTTAGAGCTCACCTGTTTAGTCAGGTTTAAAACGTATTTGTGACGTCAAATTGGTACTATATATAATTACATGGTTTCAGTGCATACTAATATAGGTATAGCTGCGACCCATAGGCGTCGCACTGCTGGGCACGGGTCTCCCCCATAGACATATCTGCGGGAGGTTTATAGCTTACTTCACCACGCTGCTCTAATGCGGATTGGTTAGTGGCCACCCAGTGTCGAATGCTCTCAAGCCACCTGAAGGTCTTCGACAAGGCTTAGCGACTGTTTTCAAAATTGAAAACAAACGGGACCGACGGCTTAACGTGAAATTTTGCCACTAACGGTCACACAAACCGACCGCGCTCGTCGTTGCTTCACTCTTTCGATCAAATTGAATCGACGCGAGTATCTTTGTATCAAAACACATTTAATTTTTATTATTAAAAGCTTTTATTTAACTTCACACGTATGTAGGTATATATGTATGTATGTCCTGGAATCTTGCAATCAATATTTCACCCACTTCCACTAAATCTATCGAGCTGAAAATCGGCACACGTATTTGGTTCCGATGACAATGCACGAAAATAAAAAAAAAGTAATAAAAAGCTTTTAAAAAAAAAATTGCAGTAGGTAGGTATAATTTAATTTGTAGACCAACTCTACCTTTATTTTAGGCTATAACTCAGATTACAGAACCAAACGGTTCTGTAATCTGGTTGTCTCATTGATTTTCACATCGTAGGTAAATTTTTTCTACCAAGAAATTACGCCTGTACCTATATACCTTCTTTTCTCAATTAAAAGCCAACATTCTTTTAGCACAATCTAAAAACCACCATAATATCGGGAGGTCATATGTGATAATAATAATAAAACAAGAAAAAAACAACTGCATGTACCCGGTTATTTTGACTTACGACTTTTACTAAACTTAAATGTTTTGTCATATCCAATCAATTCATATAAGATCATGATTGTTGCCCCTTTGCTTAAATAAGTATCAAATGTGCACCCCACTGTTATTGGTAAACCAAAGATTTTTTTATCATTCCGATAGCATAACAATCGGGAAAAGCCTGGCGGTGTCTCTGGTTCATGATTAAGAAAAAGTGAAAGCAGCTCATAGTAAACATAAAGATTTATTGAGTAACCAGGACACCGGGCATGCTTATATTGTTTATAATACTATTACCTATTACCACGGACTATGCTATTACCATGACTAACATCAGAGTGGCGAGCGTCCGTGGCCTAAATAGGCAATTTCTATCATGCCTGTATTAGTTTACTGTGCGCAGCTTGCAACGTTCTAAACATAGTGAAGTAATACCGAGAGCTGAGCACACTATTATACAAAATAATAACGTTCATCTTTAATTAAACTAAATAGACTTATTCAATCTTAATTTTTTTATTCTAAATGCATCTTTAAATTGTTTTATTCGCTACAAACGGAAAATATTAAAGACGTGCCATCTATATACTGTATGCGTGCGTAAAGGGACGGCTAGGGGTGACAAAAGCGTGAAGTAGGTATGTTCAGGCGTTGAAAATGAAACAAAA
Source organism: Carterocephalus mandan (assembly GCA_018250895.1). Taxonomy (NCBI): domain Eukaryota; kingdom Metazoa; phylum Arthropoda; class Insecta; order Lepidoptera; family Hesperiidae; genus Carterocephalus; species Carterocephalus mandan. The sequence continues at coordinate 9,910 of DWTT01000481.1, read as the reverse complement.
TCCTTTTGTTGTTTCATTGCATATAATTTTACATTCAGGCTCAGAGCTATATACATTTTTCTGGCCAAAAATGGGTTGAAAATAGTGGAATGATCAGTATTTTCAATAAAATGAACCAACCGCTTTCTTGTTCAAAATGTATTTTACACGTTAACATGCGAGGTCACCTCATTGATGTTTATTGTTTCTCAATATTCGGCCGGATTTCGGGATGAGTTCTTTGAAGAAACCTCTCTAATATCGAAATATTTAGATTACACGTCAGATAAAAATAAGTTTACTTACCTTAATCTTTCAACTGATCATTACTTAGTACCCATTAGTGAATGTTATATGGCGCATAAAATAGAACAGAACTTTAGGATATAATTTTAGGTGAAAATTTAAAGGCTTGAGAAGCTAGAACGTAAACAGACATGACAAAGTCGTTATCATTGACTCTGATGAATCCAGGAGAGCCCGTGGTTTGGGATTAGGCATAGGCTTTGGCAAAATTATGTATCCTGATTCAATTTGCTCATACTCGTAATAGGTGGTTGTTTCTTTAATGTTTGACGTCTAGAAGATGAATAGAAAGATACGTGAGACCTAAAAATCAACAGCCTGCTTCTAAGTTCTTTCGGATTACATGCCTATTTAATAAATTTACATAATAATTTTATTGTTAAAGCCCCAGACATTGCTTAAAAATGCTCAGAAATGCCTTCATCGTTAGATAGAGTTAGGTTTCAATAGAGCAGATTCTATTAGTCCTTTGATTAAACCAGTCATCTGTGTCTGTATAGATAGACTGTACGCCTGCAGTATCAATATCTTCAGAATATACAAATTTAATATCAGACGCGTTAGTTTGGACGACCGCGACCGTCACACCGTTTCCCGTTCGATTGATAGTGGAACATCATGGTTGTTTCCTGGACATTTGCGCAATTAAAAACGATACTATGCCATCTTCGACATTACAATAAAATATAAATTAGGGGTAAGCAGTGGAAAATCTTGTAAATTAATATTATAAACAATATATCAAAAACAAAAAATAGTCCTATTAAAAAATATTACATTACATAAACATTAATAAATAAAGTGGATGAAATTTATTGAGTTGGTGGTCATTCAATGGTGGAATGGTGACTTTAGATAGTCAAAATTTTCGAGTTAAGAATATGTATTGACACGCCATTGAATAACCAGTACTTCTATCACAGAAGTAAAAAGTCGATAGAACACGTAGAAAGGAGCCTATATCCCTCAATCAACTTTTTGGGCTTTTTTCTATTTACTTCAGGAAATAAGGGGAGTTACACGACTGATCACCACATTTTTTGACCACAACCATTTTTTACAAAAATATTGCTTATGTAAATCATTTTAATTCTATCTCAACACCAATAAGTGTAGTCTTTAGTAAATCCTTTGCTCAATAAAGCACGCCAATAGCGAAAAATGTTCCGTTTTGTCGTAATAATGTGGACGTTACCATAAAATTCATTATTGCAATTTACATAATGGAGCCGCGAGAGACTCAGACAGCTCGGGGACTTAGCGATCTTCCTTCGTATCAATTTATGATAATCCTTGATTTGAATTTAAGCTTCTTTCACATTTTTAATATACACATTTTATAAAATATACATAAAATATTTAAATATATAAAATTTCCATGTCACAGTTTTAGTTACCGTACTCCTCCGAAACGGCTTGACCGATTCTCATGAAATTTTGTGTGCATATTGGGTAGGTCTGAGAATCGGCTACTGTCTATTTTTGATCCCCCTAAATGCCAATGGCCTTCCATTTATTTTGATTGTATTTGTTATTTAGAGAAAAATAAATCTTATCAGTAACCCTTTCAATCTGCATCATAAAATACGACACGTTATTTTTTGTCATATTTGACCGGTTCGAGTCCCGACTGAGGCAGGCGATTTTTCATAAATCCATAAATGCAGAATGTATTGCTTTTAAAAACAAAGGAAAGTCTTCTTTACACAAAATGTGCTATTTACAATATTTATGGTAGTTGCCATCCATGTGGCATTCGATCTTTCCACCCGGTATATTAAATTAATTAAAATAGAAAAAATATGAGAGAAATTGATTAATATGCTAAGTATTTAATACCTATTTATTATAAGATCTGCTAATCTTAAACACACAATATTTTTTTATGAAAGCTTGTCTATCGAACCGCTTCAGTATTAGGTACTTAATTTTATTTTATTTCATTATCTACCTTTATTAGATATTATATTGGTGCCCATTTCCAATGGTAACATTTTAACACCGTCATAATTAGTGTGATTGTTGTGATAACTGAACCACGCCCCAGTTATTTTCCATTCATGGCATACGTAGATGTTTCAGTTCGTGAAAAACTAATTAGGACCATATTTTCTGTACATGTATCTTAATGTAATCAGTAATGTAAATTGGTTATAAAAGAGGTAAATTAGAAAAGTATGTGAATTAGAAAAGTCCATTTAAACTTGATACTGATTTTACAATATAACGCTATAAATTATATAGCTTCTTTACTCGGCGGCTTATATTACTTGTAAGTACGCTGTACTCGTATGCACGATAACATTTATGCCCATTAGAGCTTATTATTGACGCACGATGAAATTGGTACTCGACTGGTATCAAAGTGACTTTAAATCCGCTCTTACATATTTATAATCCTTACTAATACATACATTTAAAAGTGTGTTTGTTGGTTTGTCCTTCTGCTCCGCTTTAACGGAATGATGGATCGACGTAATTTTACTTTAGTAATATGTAGTACTTTTATCCCGGTAATGACCCGGTTCCTATGAAAACAGCCAAAAATCTATAATTTATGTAATTCGATTTTTAATCTATTTTTTGGTAGTTTGTTGGTTAGTCCTTCTTCTACTCCTCAACGAAATGGACGATTGATGTGATTTTTTGCATAGAAACAGTGTGCGACCTGGAGAGTAACATAAGCTACTTTTATCCTGAAAAATAGTATGGCTCCCGTGAAATGGAAGCAGCACTAAAATAATCATTCGGTTTTTAATTCACTATTAAGTGTCGATCAATACATAATCAATTGATACACATACCGATTTGCAGGTGAATCTAAATTTTGATTAGAGGTAAACTTACTTATTATATTTTAAACCATCCCTTGATGGTAGACCGAGGTCCGACTTACACGGAAGACGATTTGACGCGGGCGAAGCAGCGGAGAAAGCTAGTAGAATATACTTAGTTATCCCAAAGTCACTCAGAAGCTTGAAATGCACATTTTGTCTTTAGAGCATAGTAACAATTCGATTGATTGAAAAAGTATGCTGATGGTAAGTCCGACATCAGAAAACGTTAAAAACTGGAATAAATTAACGTTGTGGACAAATTAACTGCGCCTTTATTGTATCCCATTAGTATATTTTATCGTTGTGAGATAAGACCTGTTCGGTCCCGCACCGCGTCGCGGTTGACTGTTCAAATGTGTATAGAGCCTTATAATCCGGTGTTATCAAACATTTTTGTCGCTCTATACATACTAACTTAGTCTTTGCTCTATACACTATTATTTAATGTAGTATTAAAATCTTGTGTACATAATACAATAGAAAAAATTCTGAAACTGCATCAATACCACAGGTACTTACTTGAGTAGCATTATCCCCAAATCTTATTGTTCTAGGAGAAGGACAACTCAAACTACGCATACTTACTTAGCATAGAAAACTAACCCAAGTAATATTTATTGAATGTGGGTACCGCGATGAAAAGCTTATACAATAAAATAAAATATTTAAAAAAAAACCGGAAATATCATTACAGTAGATAAACCATAGTAAAGAAAGTGAAACATATTTTTAAAGTTTTATAGCAATGAATTGTTACAAACAGAAGGAGGGATGAGTTGATGATGATGATCATTTAAAAAATGAAAATATTGTGTTTGAAATTCATGAATTCAGATAATTTGTCTGCTGCCAGAAGAGTTCTAGAGTTGCCATAACTCCAGGAAAATCTTAGCTCTGTTTTCTGCCCGTCCCTGGTTTCTAAAAGGTGGTCTCTATCTCGACCGTTAGTGGACTTCAGTTTGATTTATTTTAATTTTATTTCATTTTGGAAAATGAAATAAAATTAAAATAAATCAAAAGTTAGATATAGATAAATCAAAAGTTAGATATAGAGATAAAAATCAGTTGTTAAGTTTTCAAATCCATTATGCCAACTTCTACAATATTCCTTTAAATATTATTAAAGGGCTTCGTGCTACGAAGTATTTATTAATTCCATGGTATCTGCTTCTTTCACTTCTTGAACTGTCATCAATCTCTTCGAGTGTCTAGTCCTCAGCTAGGAGTATTTGGTGAAGTTGAGTACATTGAAAGAGAGAAACAAGTCATCATCAAAGCAATTACGAAATAAAGCAAACCTAACTTACGTACTCGTACATAAATTCAGAACAGCAATCACGTATTTACAAAAATAAACATTCTGCGATAGCAGCCTGATAATCACTATAAAAACGACACTACTAGCATGACTCTACATTCCAAAAAATTCGTAAATCAATTTATTTATTTTCCAACATCCGCCTAACTCCATAATTTCGTTAATTGATTTGTAATTAATTAGCGTAATAGCATTAAAATCTGGCTCGGGCGCGCGATAAAATCAAACATGGACTTCATGGACTTCATGGTACATATTTATTATAAATTTGGTGAGCATATTAAATTGGATTTTTTGCATCATAGCAAAACATGACAACAATGTGTTTGATGTGTGGAGTGTAAAAAAATCCACGTTGGTAGAAAACCGGTGCGACCGCATACCGCGCGCTCTCGGCAAGGCCTCGCCGGCACCTGCGCCAGCCACTCACCCACTTTCACAGCCACCGCCACACCGTCAGCGGCCTCACCATTGGCTAAGGCAAGGGTAGCAACGCATCTGTGGCTTCTCTGATTTTCAGGACTTCTACATATGATTACTAACTGGACTATACTAACACTAACAAAGACAGATTATAAACACTAACAGATCTTACTCTAGTTCTAATACCACGAAATAACCAACTAGTGTTCCTAATAACACCTTGTTCAAAGTTTTCCACTGAGGACATGGGTGGCAACGGATGGTTTGACCTGCGTATACGTTTGCTATCTTATCATCATATAGCAACCCTAAAACATCACTGGTTATAATGGTATAGTTTAATGATTTCAGATTCAAGTAGGTGTGTTTCAAAAGCTTCAAAACACTTAGAAATTTCCATATGACCAAAAACATACAACCAGCAAGAAAATCCATGCAATACATACATGTACATAATTATAATCTAATGGAATGGAACGGAGTATTTGAAAATGTATCGTTTACCTACTACCTACGCATATCTCTCACGGATGATTGGATGTCTTGCATGCGTATTTAACTTCAACAAATGCACCTCATGAGTGTCATGACATAGCTAAGTAAATGAACACAGGCACAGCTAACAGAAACAAAGTTATAGAATTGATTAAAATATAGATAGCTACTACTCATGTATAATAATGTACTTATTTGTAGGAAGGGGGTGTGGGCCATAATGCCCATAAGCCACTGCGACCTAAATAGATCTATTGTAGTTAATGTACAGTTGCTCTAAATGCCTAGTACATAACATCATTTCTAGAGCTTTCATATGTATAATATCTAACTCTCGAGTAAAACTTCTCATCTCATATCACCAACATCAATCGAAGTATCCCATCTCAAGCGTATCCACATAACTTATCTATTTCATCCCTTTATTTCTCCGATAACTCAAATTATCATATAAATAACGCAGAGAAGGCAATTTAGTGAGCAATATTCCTAAAATATCATCGCATTCAGTATGCAAAGGTATTCTTAGGTTCTGCCGTTGCTGGGCTAAGTTGAGCACGGTGCGATCATTACAGGTACTTGACCCAGCAATTTACAAAGCACAATTTATGGGATATTAATAGAGTACACGGCGGACAGAAATAGCGACACGCGAAATGCATTGTCTACCGTAATCAATTGAGACGCTGTAAGTCTATAATAAAGAAATGGGTAGAGTGAAGGGCGATCGCCGGAGCTCCCCCTATGTGCCCCCCGGTAGCGTATTCCCATTATTCGCATATTATATTATATTCGCGTATCTGAATACGCGAATATAATATAACGTAACGTATAATCGAATGTAATCTGACACAAAAACACAGTTTATCTAAACTAACTCTAATAATAAAACAAAACTATATCTATTCACAATAACTAAAAGTATGTAAGTAATAGGAATTTTGAGCGTGAATGATTTTGTGTTTACGTAACAAAAGCGTAAATGATTACAAGTTCATTTGTTAAAATATAGGAAATTGAATAATTAAAAATTAAGTAATAACCGCTCTTCGACAAGGTGGACGAGCGACCTGAAGAAGGCAGCGGGAACCGCTGGATTCAGAAGGTACAGGACCTGTCTGAGTGTCGTCGTTTAGGAGGCCTATTTCCAGTAGTGGACCTCTAAAGGCTGATGATGATGATGAAGTAATAACTTATGCTACAAAATTTGATTTCAACTATACTTTATTTAGCATGCGTTTTATGGTAATTAATTAATTTTCAAATAGGAGCAATAAAGCTTTTGAGACACATTTTTATGACCATATTTTGCGATTTTTTCTGACGAGTAAAAATAATTCAAATACACTTTCGGAAATATTTATCATATTTCCGAAAGTGTATTTGAATTATAGCTTACTGTTTTTTTTCAACTCTCTAAAATGTGCGTATTTTGTAAAAATACATAATATGAAATGAATGACAAATGAACCCTGATTTGCTAGATTTGGCTACATACCGGGCCTTAACACCGGACATCAAGCATCGCACCATGTATCAACAAATTATAGTAAACTCGCAATATATCTAACCATACGGCAATTTTGACCGAAGGTCATTTATAAATTGCCATCTTATTAGAAACGTAAACAATAAATCAGTATTCTTTGTGGAATTTACAAATGAATGTTAATACCGGTTTAACTAAGGATGTAACACCGACAATCCATTTGGTTTGAAACACATTTTTTTTCATTTTTAAGATAAAATGGCTTGTTCGTTAGTTGAGTAGATAGAATTCTAGAGAAAATTCTAGAATTTAATAGACCCCCCAATCAGTTCAAATCCAGGGCTCTGATAACATGCAACTGGTATGATCGTTTCGCATGTATAGAGTCAGGATAGTAACAACTAACCACGAGGTCGGGTTTAAGTTATTCAAGACCGCCTCCAAAAGTAGATCTCAAATTCTATGAGAAGACGAGGAGACTACGAAAAGTTATGAGTTGCGTATGTGGAAGTACACGACAAAAGCACGAACCCCATCCAATTGCAGAGAGAGGTGTCAAGCAAGGGAATTTTATCTCCCAAAGCCATTCACAGCTACAATCATGCCAACTCCTCTTTGTATTATTGCACCAATAGATAATTACGTTTTTTTTATGGATACAAGATAGCAAACGAGCTTGCAGCACCACCCATCCGCTGCCGCCCATGTCAACTGTGACTGACTTTGAACAAGACTCAATTAGGGACTGGGATAGTTAGCCCAGTAAGTACTTGTTAGTAGGAGTCTCGTTCTAAGTCAGCCACAGATGTGTTGCTACCCTTGAGGACTAAGATGGTCGCCTCTAAAGAAGTGTACCCGGAAACCACACCTTTCCAACCGGACCATAGTTGCTTTAAAACAATTTTTACACGGCAGAAATGGTACTAGGTATCTTGGCGGGCGGTGGTACTGCCCCGGGTGAACTCTATATGGAACCAAATAGGTTTCAAATAAAACCTATTTGGTTCCCTATAGGCTCTACCACCTACAATTGGCTCTGAAGAAAGATTTACATACAATTTCGTTTATTATTATTACAATAATAAACGCAATTGTACATTGCAGCTGTGAGCGAACGCATAAAATGAAAAAATGAGACTTAAATTCAGTGGTTTACGGCAGAAAGTTGTTATCCGCGCCGCCTAAATGCCAAGCAAGCGTTGCGCGGGAGCCGCGAGATGCTATCTACGAGTATCTCCCGGCTACTTGACTTTATAAAAAGGCTAATGGTACCTTGGGGTCAACACGATGCGAGTCTCAGCGTACACGTGCTTATGACATTTAATAAAAATATACCTACATTTATCTAACCTACTTCCCCTCCGCAAACTATACCGAGTAAAAAACCTTAATAATACCATCAAGGGTCCCACCAAAGTCTTTCTGGCATGCGACAAAAAAGCCCATTAGGTAAGCAAATGTATATTTTAAAACAGAATAAGCGATAAATCTCGCGATGGGCTTTCGAATTCCGCGCAAGTCATCCGACGAGGTGAGATCGGCTGGGAAATACCACACACATACGTACGAAGGTGCACAACCTTACGTACATACTACACATGCTACATACATACCGATGTCGTGTGGTGCCAACCATGCAACCATGATACTTGTATATAAAATATTAGGTCTTTTTGTAATAAATACATTAACAGATACATTAGTAAATCTACATGAGGATATAAAACGTTAAGTGTGCGAGATATGTAAAACAACGAAGCAGTTTCAATTTAAAAATGTAAATAGAAAAAAAAGAACCAGAGGACAAACAGCTTGGAATGTTAGAAAACAGTTGCGTTGGATTCCGGGGCTGTCGGTGGTCGCGCGGCGCGGGCGCAGGCTGCCCAGTTCCGCATTGATACTTTTTGCCCCAGCCAGCGCCAGCGCCGTATCTACTCACTACCTACCGGCCTTATCGGTCATAATGCTACCAATTTCAAAAGAATTGTATTGCGCTCAGCATGAACACATTTAATTTTCTACATGCTCACCATTTGTAGGCTCTTACTTTCACATCCGCACATGCATCCCGTTAAGGCTATCCGCAATCGCAGGATTTATTTAAAACTTATGTGATTATGGTGATTATATAATCTTTGTTAAACATGTTACTTTTATTGTGCGAAATGCGTGCGCATAAAATTCATAATACGAACATACTCGTAACTGGTTATATCTGTCACTCGGATGGCCACGGGTAACGTCACTCGATCGTATAAATTCACTTATTTATTACAAGAGCAGGAAATACAATATTAAACATTATTATTTATGTACAAAGGTAACGCTTATTTCCCTATTGGCCCTTAATGTTTCGTGATCGTAGACCATTAATAAATGACTTATGCAGAATTAAAATTATTGAATTTAAGTAGGTACACGTATGTACCGATACACATCCATCTATAGGCAAAAAAACGCATAATTAAATAAGAAAATGATTAGATTCGGCAATGAAACCACTACTTATTGTCTAGGTGTGAGCTTGTAGCACGTGTGAGTTAGAATCATCATGCTAAACTTGGTGCGTGATAAATTTATTTAGTGACACTCGTCGCCATGTGGGCATACAAACGTTCTTTAAACAAAACTTAACAGACAATTATGAGCGTGGAGATTTTAAAATAACACTATGCACGAGCGGTTCACAAAACAGACGGACAGACAAAAATAAGCAAATACATACCACTTTAAATCCTGGTACAAAAATTAAGTTATATAAATCCGAGCAGTTATACCTATCCAACCATTTCGTTTGTATGTGAGGTAGTTATAACGGTTAATAAATTTAAGATGAGAAATATATATTGATAAGTATCTCAAATTCTAATAATTATTTTGACATAAAAACAAAGAAAACCAAGGTATCTATACCCTTATAAGGTTGTTTTACAAATAGGAGAGAAACTGTATATAAATTTATTACGACCTAAGTACACCTTTTTGTTTTTGTTTTACGAGTGGGAAACCTTGAAAAGGTACCCGAACGTCGTGGGAGCGACGCCGGGTTATGTGGGACTTTCA
>DWTT01000480.1:0-15409 GCA_018250895.1 Carterocephalus mandan | reverse complement strand
GCGGGCAATAGTATACAGCATTGAATTTTACAATGTATGTATGTTTTGATGGTAAATATTTCAATGTTTTCATCTTATATGGATCTTATATGTCAAATAACTATCTCAGATAGGCAAATAAATCCCAAGATAGGTTATTAATTTCGGCCGTTAGTCGTTATTGGTCAGATTGGCAGGCGATGACATGCCTTGGTATTTGTTCCAGATCGCGAGTGCCCTGAGCTGGAGCAGCCAGAGATTGGGACGGTCGCGCTGACGGGACGACTGTTCGGTGACAAGTAAGTGGTGACAGCGGTGACGGCCCAGTGACTATCGAGCTCGTCTCACTCGACGGGGTGTGGGTTCAAATCCAAGCTGCTCGCACCAATTAATTCTCATAGCTAAAAAGTATGGGCGTTTTTAGAAATTATTTGTCACCTGCTGTAACGAAAATCACTCGAAGTCCGGCCGATCATAATACGAGGTAGCAATCAATCGGTTAAAAATCGTTCGAAAGTTAATTATCGAAAAAATCTAACGATTATTAAATTTCCACGGGAAACGTCCAATTTTCCGGTACAAAATGTAGCCTATATCACTTTCCAAGCCCACCTGGCGTCATGTCATGTCGGCGTTCCGGTACGGTGTGCAAAACAAGCATCACTAGGAATATTAATAACTGCAACTAATATTTTTTGAGCAATTATTGAATTAAAATTTTGTTACTAAATACCTACATGATTCTGTGATAGAATATGCATTTCAGTGAGGTCTAGAGATATTATGACCGTGTTAAAAGTGAATCAGACTTGCCTTTTAATACTCAACGCCTTTGACACACTGGAATTGTTAAAGGTGTTTATCAATGGAATTGATAAACATACATCCAGATTGTTGTATTCACGTATATAATGTATTTGTCTTTATCGAACGCCTGTAAGTAACATCCAAGCATTGACATAAATACTGCTTCCAAGGCTTCAAGCAGAATTACCCTATCGCGATTAATATGAACATCAATAGCAAATTATCAATTCACTTTCTTCCAGGGCAGTGTATTCGTGCCCTTCAGGGTACCACGTAGTTGGCCTGCAGAGCAGGAGCTGCCAAGCGGACGGCAAGTGGGCTGGACAGCCACCAGCCTGCAAGGAGAACAGTGAGTATCACGTTACACATATATTTATATCCGACAGTACCTTCAATTTTTCCATTGATCTCTTCTTAGCGCAGTGATGAGTGTTTCTATCTATGGATCCTGTGTTCCAATCCGAACCAACACAGACAACCTACAACCCCCGCTGGAGGAGTTCTAGATGTCACTTGCTATAACGGTGAAGGACACATCAGAGGAAACCTGCATGCCTGAGAGTTCTTCATGTTGTTCTCGAAGGCATGTGAAGTCTGCCAATCCGCACTTGGCCAGTGTGATGGACTAAGGCCTAAATCCCTCCCACTCTGAGAGGAGACCCGTGCCCAACAGTGAGACAAAGAAAGGGTTGTGATGATGAGCATACTCCACCACACTGCTCCAATGCTTTAACAGATTGTCAAAGACAACAGCTTGGATTGAGCTTCTTTCAAGTATCGTTAACGACCTATGTAACGACTCCACTTCGTTTACACTGCCTATATTCCTCCTAACACACTGGCCACTCCTTCCAGTATACTGCCTGCAGCCGCCGACGATCGAGCACGCGCGTCACTCCGCGCTGCCCGAGCAGGCCACCTTCGACCTGGACGCGACGGTGCAGTACAACTGCCACACCGGGTACACCACCAACGGCTTCCCGCGCGCCAAGTGCCTGGCCATCGACGGCCAGGCCTCCTGGTACGGCCCGGACATCAGCTGCGAACGTAAGTTTTTTTTTTTAGTATAGACCAGCCTTTCCCAAAGTGGGCGATAACGCCCCCTTGTGTGCGCTGCAGGCCTAAAGGGCGGTAAGAGACCCAGAAAAAAAATGGGGGCATCCTACTCTGCGCTCAGGTTTCAAGTTAACTCTTGGGAGTTATAGTAAAAGTTTCGTTTAGAATTAATGTTTAGTCTTATCTCATCTCTTAAGGGGGGTGCAAAGTTAGTAGGTATAAAAGTTTTTCGTATATACCTACATTATTTCAATGAAATGTTGTATTTAGGTTATGTTACGTCTAATTCCACGCGAGCGAAGCTGCGGGCGTCCACTAGTATGTCTATAAAATAAATAAATAAATAACAGTATGATCTGCATCAGGTTCACTTGTCAATGTGCCGTAGCCATTTGCTATTGACGTAAGTGCTGCGGTAGACATCCCTAGAGTTTACTTTCTGTCCCTCACACAACCCTAAACAAAATTTTTCTCATGAACGCCCTATAACAGCAGACTTACTTTACTTGAATCTAAGTGAGGAACGTGAAGGGAACTTTTTACGCCCTTTATTATCAGCCTCATTAGGTCTGAGTGAGTCTACGAGACGAGGTTTTTATGGCAGACCAATAAAACTTATTCCATTTACGAGAGACGTTATCTTCCAAGCATACGGCCCGGGCACTAAAGATTTCTCATTTTCTCAACGCTTTCCGCTTGATCAGTAAAATTTCCAGGCGTTTGATGGTTTAGCACTTCTTCGAAGCACATTTACTAATTAGTTCTAGAAACTTAATTCGAATAGCACCAAGAGTTATTGTGTACGCAATTAATAATCCATACTAATATTATAAATGCGAAAGTAACTCTGACTGTCTCGCTTTCATGCCAAAACTACGAACCGATTTAAATGAAATTTGGTACACAGATAGTCTAGCTAGAGCCTGAGAAAGTTGAAGTTTTTAATTGGAAAAAAGTGTTGCAAAGGGTTGAAAAGGGGGATGAAAGGTTGTATGAAAATAATGTCATTTTCAGAACTATAAGCATAAAATTTATATTTTAGGCTGTTGATTAGATATAAATAAATATGGCATTCAAAGTTTGTAAAAATAAAGGGTGTAAAATAAACATAAGGGATAACACATTTACACACATTATAAGTTTGTGGGGCTAACGTTAACGCGTTAAGAAGAATCTATTATTATGTCTAATTCCACGCGAGCGAATAATATAGGTAGTGATAGAGATTAATATTTAATATCGGTAATACTACCAACAACTGACCTTTCCTATCTCAGAGATGCGACATACCAAACAGATTTCTGCAAAATCCCTAAAATTATTCTTGTCAGCCCGTTCCTGCGGTGAGCCTGGCGACGTGCCCCACGGGTGGGTGACGGCCGACTGCCACACCTTCGGCTGCCGAGCCGTCGTGCAATGCGGCCAGGGCTTCGAGCTGGTGGGCAAGGCTGAACGCTACTGCCAGGCAGACGGAGCCTGGGCTCCCAAGGAGCTCCCGACCTGCGTCCGTAAGTACCCTCACATCTTGGTAACTTAAGCCTTTAGTGATGAGTCTGATCATGAAGAAGACTGGTGGTGAAGATTGAATGTTGGTTCTTAATCAGTTTTGGCGGAATTCAGAATTGCGATCCAATTTTGTTTTTTAAATGTCATTTTTGTTTCTGGACAACATTACAATCTTGACTATTGGCTTTGCTAGATGCTAATAACATTGATTCTTATACTTATTTACTTAATCCTAAAGAAAAGTGAATATTCCGATCTTTTTACCAGAGGATGCAGTACTTAGTGCGGGCTCATCATTAAGGCTGTCAAAATTTACAATCTTGTCGTTTCTCGCATTGCTTCGTGACAATGTAGTTGCCGATTTCAGTGTCGTCCCTAATTTTGGAATGTTGCATGGTTTTAAAGTTCGTGGATTTAAATGTCTACATGTTCTGCCGGTGACTAGTTGGCATGACGCTTGGTATCTAACGAGTTATCATGACTATCACTCCGCAATATCATTGTCATGATGCAATTAGTTTGATCGGATCTCCCACTCGATTGGAACTTACTAATTTTTTAACTTAATCAAATGAAGCACTTCACGACAATCTTATTCATTTACGTTTTCTTTATTAAAGTTTAATATGACCGCTAGCTTTTAAAGTATTTTTATGTTCGAGTTGCTCAGGGTTTGCGTTTCGGTCCATAATTTTGTCTATATTATTTAAAATTTCCATTCCCAGTGGGATATCTAGACATTTTTTTAGACAAATTAGTTGTGGATTTATAATTTTTAAAACATCTTTTTTCCCCTTTCCTGCTGCTCTTCAGAGGGAGAGAAAGTGAAAGTTTGATCAATCATTACATTCAGTAGAATTTAAAATTGTTACAACTACGATATAGAATTTGTTGTTCTATTTAAATTCTATAACATTAGTACCTACTGCGATTTTCCGAATTTCATGAGTCAAAATATTAATGGCCATGGTAAAATTATTAAATTATATCGAAGATACCTTTACTGCCTAAATAGCCTATTATAGCTACGTGTTTGTAGATTACTTAAAATATTTGTAGTCGAAGCTTATTTCGATGTTGACATTGCAAGAATTTATTGTAAAGACTTTCATATCTTTAACTTGTATTGTGCTGTAGCGAAATAAAGGTAAATATGACATTATTGTTTTATTTCCTCGAGTGCATGTTGCGCTTATTTCTGCATGTTTATTTATCCTTAAAAAAGAAACATCTTGATAACCTAACAGACATGAATAAAATAATCATTGCCACATCCCTGAATAAACCTATCCTTGCTAAAAAACTAAATACTAAACCCTTGAATTGAATTAAATTGATTTTAACGCCATCTATCATCTGGATTGAGATTGAGAGTTACGTTAAAGCGACGCTTGTCGCCATCTAGTGGTCACGCAGGTGCAGTGCCCGCCGCCAGAGGCGCCACGTCACGGCAAAGCGGTGTATACGTCCTGTGCTTACAACTCTGTCGTATCTTATGAGTGCAAATATGGATATCGACTGGTTGGCGACGCAACTAGGCGCTGTGGAGCTGACAAAAAATGGTCGGGAACTCAGCCAATTTGTAAAGGTGAGTATTTTAATCAGATATAAAATTAAAACTTCAAGTGGACGAAAGACCATTCCAGTCCCTATATGAGTCTTGTCTTGTCTTGTTATATTGTCTTGTCTTGTAAAGTCAGTCACAGTTGTCATGGGCGGTAGCGGAAGGGCGATTGTTTGCTATTACTACTATTGATCTATATGAGATCAAATATTTGAATATTCTACAAGGATAATTCTGATATATGACATTTTCTGGGATATTTTTAAAACTAAACGAACTATCTGGCTCGAAGGACCAAATCATACATACTGATGAAATTAAAAAGTAACGTGTAGATTCGACACAATTTCATTAAAAAACCCTAACTAAATATGGCCTTTAAACCTAATGTAGTGGACATTACATACTAGTGTTTCCTCCAAAAATTTTCCTTCAGTTTGCATCACTGTTTTCAGAGATAAACTGCGGACACCCAGGTCAACTCTGGAACGGGTGGTTGGAGAACATTTCCTCGGGCACAGGGCTGGGAGCATCGATCATATTCCGTTGCCAGGACGGCATGAAGATGGAAGGCAACGGGTCCGCTATCTGCCAGAATGATGGGACTTGGAGCCATCCGTTGCCCATGTGTTTAGGTGTGTTTCGAGTCTATAGTCCAATGGGTCGCGTCGATCGTATGATATCGAGCGAGTTAAGCAATGTAGGGTGCGGTCGATTTGTGTGGATAGGTGACCGCTAGTGGAAAAATTTCATGGGCGCTACCGTGCTTCAGAGGACACGTTAAGCCGTGGGTTTCTTTTTTTTCAACTTGAGTTGGCCACTAACCCCTCTACCAATCTTATGGTATGCTCTAGACCTCCCGCAGCAATAAAAGTGGGATATCTATGGGTTGAAGCTTGTTCTACTTAACCAGTTAAAAAGTTAATACTTGCACCGTTTCCAAAATATTGGGACTCAACACATGGTTTAAAGCCAAGCGGCACGCACAAATGACTTCTTTTGATTTAAGAAATCAAATGTCACCTGAGCGTAGTAGCCTACCATTCCGAGAAGAGACCCGATCCCAACAATAGGACAAAAAAGATTGTGGTGTTAACTTTCATATCTTAATTTGCAGCACCATGTGTGGTACCCCACGTGTCTCAGGGGAAAGTGGTGCTGATGGACAACAGGACGGGGGAAAACGACACCAATGAAAACACTCAGATCGTCGGCAGCTCGTCAATGGTTCAACATGGTAAGTCACCATTATCTAGCTACAATAGATCTATTCGCGGTCGCAGTGGCTTATGGGCTTTATGGCCCACACCCCCTTCCTACAAATAATTATAAGGGATCGAACTGTCCTTCTTTAGGAAATAGGCGAATAGAAGTACCTAATTTATACAACTGCTCATATGCATTATTGCCCATTAACTCCAAATTTGTATCTTCGTCGCGTCGTCAAGTTTACTGTTCCTTTTCTTTGTGCTTGCGAATCTTAATATGTTCTCGATTCTCCTAAAAGCCTTTCATACACTTTTTGCAGGAGATATGATCGTGGTGGACTGCGACAAGAACTACGAGTTCCCGTCGAACAACCTCGCGGTGGTCTGCAACAACGGCACCTGGACCCAGATCCCCAGGTGTCAGCCAGCCCGGTATGTCACTTGTTCTGAAGTTTTCCACCACGCTGATAAATACGGATTAGTTAGTTAAATAAGGAGTTAGTGGTCAATGGTTAATGGTTCTTAGTCGCTTGAATGTATCTGACAGCTTCAAGACCAATCCAACTATCTTAGACGAAATCTTAGACCAAATACGAAAAGCACTCCAGAAATTGTATCACTAGTGCTTGCCCTTCTACTGGAGTCTCCTTCTTAACTGCTAACAAATTGATAGAGTTGAAACATAAACTAATAACATCAAGTCTGTATTAGTAATGACCTACAACAGTTAGGGTAAACTGCTGCGGGGTGAACGTGTGGGGTGACTTCCTGCTAGGTTGCGCGTCGATCTGCGCTAGGCAGTGGAGCATGGATGAGAAGAGTCGAAGATCAGGTTCTTTGGTTTACCTTGAAAAAGCCTTACTGCATTAGACATAGGGGTCCAACAGTGGACTATTGTTAGCTGAAGAGAGAGTCTTCAATACACAGACAACACTAGATCTATTGCCAATACTTAACTTATAACAACGGCTGTTTACTCTTCAAAAACACTTTCTTTACCAGATGCAAGAAAATGCCGAAGTATCCCCGCAACGGGATGGTGATAGCACCCAAGACGGAGCACGGGATGAAGGCCAGGTTCCGCTGCAAGGACGGCTTCGAGCTCAAGGGGAACCCCATCGTGGTCTGCTCCTTCGGGAACTGGATAGGAGAGACGCCGAGGTGTGAAGAAGGTAAACGACAATAATACATTATTTGTCCCACTGTTGTGATCTGATCTCTCGGAATATAGAAGTCAGCTGTTGTCAACCACGCTGTCCAAGTTTAGATTGGCCATGCATCTCGAATGCATTCGAGAAGATTATTGAGAACTCTCAGACATGTAGATTTCTTCACGATGTTTTATCTTCACCGGTGACATTTAATGTCATAAAACAGGCCCGTTGACAGGCCGGTTGGCGCAATCGGTAGTGACCCTGTCTGTTGCGCCAGGGGTTGTGGGTTCGAATCCCACTCAGGACAAATATTCGTGTGACGAACGCTTGTATTTATTTTGTGTCTGTATGTCAATATTATCTATTTAAGTATGTATTTTAAAATATATTATATGTATGTATATCATATCATCAGTCTCTGACACCCTATGCTGACACCCCTAGTACCGCCTACATTGGGGTCGGATGGCCGTGTGTGAGACTGTCCAAGATATTTATTTTAAAAAAAACGAGATCGGTGGCTATCTATTGAATTTATCAACTTTCATTCATAATTATTCGGCCATTTAGGCATGTCTCGACAAACAAAAAAGGGTTATTAAAGCGGATGAATCGATTTTGATTATATTTTGTTTTAAAGGTGACTTGATATAGATTGTTATTAGTATTGGATGATATCAGCTATGATTAAAAAAAATATACTCAGCCATTTGAAGTTTATACAATTTTAGATAGATATTTTGACTTTTTAATAAGTAGTTATTGATTGAATTTCCTTACTCCTTTTCAGTTTTCTGCCCGTTCCCCGGATACATAGAGAATGGAAAGGTCCTCTTGGTTGGGAACATGGGACTATACGACTATCGCCCGTATGTAAAGAAGGTAAATTATAACGATTTATATCTACAACACTTTAGTAGAAAATAGAAATTAGTCTTACAAAAGATAATAATAATATGTGCAACCAAAGGTTGTTTTTATTTTCTGTGTTTTATAGCGAGGACTGTAAATTACAATTATCTTATTCCGTCATTTTTGGCCACCTCCACCAGTTTACATTTTTGGACAATCTCTTTATGTATATCTGGCTTTTTTTTTATATGGCATAATAGTTTAGTGCAAATTCTATCAATTTTTATTTACTTACATTCCAGGTAGTTAACAATAAACAGATTATGTACGAATGTGAGAAAGGCCACGTGTTATCCGAGGGCCCTCCCGGAGCGACCTGCGTCGGCGGCCACTGGAGTCCCAGGGAACTACCGAAGTAAGTATATACCAAGTACCATTTTTCAACGTAATTAGCTCTTAAAGCAATTGTGTTCCAGTTAGTATGTTGTGGTTTACGGCACCACAGGAAAGTTAAATACTTCTGGTGTAGGGGGGGTGTGGGCCATAATGCCCATAAGCCACTTCTGGTGTGGAAACTTTCTTTAGGTACTTCTAAAAACTACAAAAAAACTACAGAAAAACAGGCATTTTCTTAATTATAGAGCAAAGACATTTATGTAGAAAAGAGTTACTACAACGCCACTAGCGGCGTTCACATCAAACACACTGAAGTGCTATTATCATAGATTTAGTACTCTATGCTATTATTATATAACAGTATATGTTATTATATTATTACAGTTACACTTTTCTAGAGGCGACCTCAGTCCTCAATCGACCATTTTGTGTTCGTAGGTAGTTAGTACTAGTTAGTACACATTCTATACATTGTCATTATGATAATATTAATATGAATGTATGTTTTGTCCGTCACAATTGCGGATAGGTGGTGCTGCATGTATTTTTTCTATCTTATATTAAAAAAAAACATTGCATATATTTTCCAGGTGTACCCTCTACCAACATCCACGCATACGCTGGAGCAGAAGACGTCGATCCGTAGCGGAACCAGAAATACGGCACAGAAGATCCGCCTACCTCCGGCAGTACTACAACAAGCTACGACGTCAGGCGTCAGAGCCAGAACAACAAAACCTGGACGACCTTTATGACAAATACAACCACGACACACGAAAACCTACCCTGAGACATGCCAACTTTAAACTTATGAAGAAATTCGACATGGAATTCTTAGATGATGACGACATAGCCCCTTCGGATATAGATACTCCTGACCCTGAAAATTTTCCAACAGCCGTATACACAGTCTTTAACGTCCACGGTGAACCTATTGGTCACAGATTATATTCGTACCAACCGGTCTACGAACCGGAAGAAGATGAAGTGGTGCGTCATGATGAGATTCCTGATTACGAAGACTCATCAGAATTCGATAATCCTCACGTCACAGTTCTAAAAGGTGGAATGTTTTCAGACCGCGATTCTGATTCAAACGATATCTCTGATAATATAAATAAACTCAAACATCAGTACTTTGAGAAATACGTCGATAAACGGAGAAAAAGGTATTTAAATCAAAAAATCAGTGAAGCACCTGTAATTGAAAAAGAACAGAAGAAAATGATAGATATTGAACTTCAAAGTGCTGAAACCATATTGCAAACAAGCACGGAGAAACCACTTTCAAAAGGAAAAAAATCTAGGAAAAAGCGTAATGTTAATACTGAAGAGGTAGATACTGAATATTTAACGTTACGTTCAATAGACAGAGAAGGAAAATTATCAGAGGATTTTAATGCTGATTTACTTAAAGTCATACCATTGGATACCAAATCCAAGAACGTTACGACAAATGAGGTTTACGGAAAAGAAGTAGCTGTTCTTCCAATACAACATACGACTAGTAATTCCACAGCAGTTAATAACATATTTGAGAAACGTGACAAAAGAACGAGTAGAAAAACTGATAGATTGAATCAAACTACCGCTTCTGTTCCAAAAACGTAAGTTTTTGAAATCAATTAATATTGTAAAAATCAAATTCAGATTCATTTATTGTTATTAATGGTATTTGTAAAATGTTAATGAACCGCATTAAATGTTTCAATCTACCGCCGGTTTTGATGCTACCGAGTAGAAACACGGCAAGAACTTGGTGAAAAATTAGCACGTTTTAAGCTAATACTTACTTTTTAAGTTAGGAAAACCAAACCGCTGTTAAGGTCAGTTACGAAGGTCAGTTAAGAAGGTCAAGAAGCATTTAATTCCGCTTCTAAATTTATTTAAAAAAACATTAACATTAAAATTTCTACAGTGGTAGGGAAGGCAAAGGAGGAAGAAATCGTCAGCGCGAATCACTGACGGCTGAGGAGAAGGAAGCTTCTGAAACTAAAGACAGCAATGAGAACGGGAACAAAACTGAAAGTGAAAAGGGTAAAAAAGGACGTCCGAAGAGCCCTTGCGAGCCCATACAGAGCGAGCCTTTCGTGAACATTGAGATTGTGAAATTCGGACGGGATCCCAATAACACCTTCAGTTCTGGTATGTGGTTCAATCCTTACTAATATGTAAATGGGAAAGTGTGTTTGTTTGTTTGTCCTTCCTTCTGCTCCTCCTCAACGGAATGACTCAGTAAGATCAGTTTTGCTTGATATACGAGTAGGTACATTGTATTGTGATCCTCAACTTGGAAATTCATCCAGGGACCGTTCATATTTCAGGGACGATAGTGCGAGTGGCATGCGGGAAAGGCTACGGCTTGAACCTGGACCTGAACGCGACAGCCAAATGCGTGCGAGGGAGATGGAAGCCCGAGAAGCCGAAATGCGAAATCCGTGAGTAAAAGAGACGGCACATCACCTACCCTTTACTCGGAATGATAGATACCGCATGAATAGAACGAATTCATCGATGTATATAGATTACCTACTTTGTAATTGACATTAGCGTCCATAGCCCAGTGGCTCGCGTCGGTTCAACGTGATCGAAAGAGTTAAGCAACGACGGGCGCGGTCGGTTTGTGGATGGACCGCTAGTGGAATAATTTCATGGGCGCTTCCATATTTTTGATGACACGTTAAACCGTCGGTCCTGGTTGTTTATAACTGTAAAAAAACGTTAAGGCTTGAGAACATTCGACACTGGGTTGGCCACTAACCCCTCCACCAATTCGCATTGGAGCAGCGTGGTGGAGAATGCTCTAGACCTCCCGCAGCTCTGGCTGTGAGAGACACCCGTGCCCAACAGTGGGTGCTCTATTAGCTGTAGCTGTGTAGGTAAGCCTATCTCAATAAAAACTAAAGAGTCCTTAATCCTGTAGCGTTAGAGTTCTTCTTGCAGTGCCGTGCCACGTGCCGACGACGGAGTACGGCATATACACCATGCCGCTGGACTCGGGGCTCGGCAGTCAGATGGTGTCGGGCCTGACTCATGGAGATGAGAAGGAGCTGAACGAAACTGATGCGGTTCCAAACGGTCAGGTCGTGCAGTTCTCCTGCGAGTACGGGTGAGTTCTTTGGTGATCTTGTTCTTCTGCGCCTATTTCCCATTTCTTTTGGGGTGGGCCCTCCTAATCTTACTGCGCCATTCTGAACGTGACTGGGCCTGGTCCGGCTGTAATGTCATCGTATTCATGTTCCTCCATATTGTTCCCATCCAAGATGATGGTGGTCTACCTAGACCTCTCTTAGGTTGTTCCATGTCTAGAATTTTCCTGGTCATGTGGTCGGATCCGCTGCGCATGACATGTCCATATCATCGTAAACGGCTTTCAGCAATATTATCGGTGATTTTTTCTACTTTGAAAGTCCCTCTAATATGTTCATTTCTAATTTTGTCTTTAATCGTAACACCCCCAGACCACCTCTTTCTTCTAGTTCTTTAGTGCTATACTTAATGATTAAACGAACTTATCTTATCTGTATGTGAAGTGCTAGCGTAGTTATTTATGCGAGGGCTATGTCCGAAGAGATTAGCATAATTATATGCATTAGCTAGCTCTAACCAGGAAAGCGCAGAACTCACAATTAAGACGTCGGCCGTCAGCGCTGATTAGTCCGCAGCTATATTAGGTCCCCGCACTGATATGCGCATCTATCCCCTCCGGATTTCGTCCAGAGGTAATCTTTCTTCACAAGAATAAATACGAAACAGAATGAAAACTTCGGTGAGAACAGCAGTACTGCTGAAATTTATTTTAATGACGGAGAATACATGTTAAGAAGAAAGGATAGCTGCTACAATAATTTTGATGTCACTTCCAGATACAATGTCCAAGGGCCTACCAACCTGCGGTGTTGGCTTGGAGAGTGGGCGGTGACCAGCATGCCCGAGTGCGTCGCGGGTAAGCCGACTGCCCATATACGAATTGAGTAATGCAAATGAAAATACACCAAGAATTGCTGAAAACTTTGCCAGTAGTGTAAAGCCAAATATTTTAGGGCGCTTTCTGTCTAGCGTTTTCTATGCGAGCGTATGGCTCGATTTTCGAAACGCGTGTATGCTTTCAATTATGTATCAAATTATAAAAATTGTAAATTTCTAGAAGAGTAACTACCGAGTTTCTTGCCGTGTTCTACCGAGAAGAAACATAAACTTTGTAAACCAGCGGAAGATAAAAAAAATGTTATGACGTTCATTAAGCGTATACAAAATACCATATAATGAAAATAAATGAATCTGAATCTGAATCTATTATAATAATGTCTTTGCAGCACCATGTGAGCTGCCCCTGCTCCATGGGGCGACGTACGAGGCCGGCTACAGGGCTGGGCTCATCGTTGCCCACGCATCCTCTGTCAACTTAGCCTGCGAGCCCGGAAGGTCACCGCCAGCCACCCTCAACTGCCATTTGGGAAGATTGCAGCCGACAGTTCATGACTTCTGCAGACCTTTGGGTAAATATCTTTAATCTTCAGAGTTTTAATAACAGCTATCATTCTATGAATGTTTTCGTGGTGATAAGGTATTTGCTCTTCTTGGATTTTACAGATTTGGTGATGCATTTTCCCCGATTGTAGTTGTTAGAATTATAATTTTCACCAATTTTAGTGAAGAAAATTTTCGTTTGTTCCATTTCACCTCGTTTTGCCATTATATTACATACCAAACCTTCATTGAGTTTGCGATGTTTGTGTCAGTATCTGCATTGACATGCTCTGATCAACGTACCTTATTGAAACTAGGGGTTTTACTGACAAATACTCGTGGATGAAGAATTCAATGTACCTATTGGCTTACCCTTTACAACGGATAAAAACCAACTTTACATGTTATGGCAGGCACTCAGGCAGAGTAAAGATAACGTTAAGTTAAGCGCACTGATCTGATCGCCGTGCAAGTGTGCCTATTGGCCACCCGCGATTACAAAATGCGCGGTAAAATTGATGCCACGCTCTGATTGGTCCTAATCATAAAAGGAGAATCGCGGAGTTTCGCGCGTTTGCTGAACTGCGTTCAGAAATTAAAGAATGAAACAACAAGGGTTCGTTCGCAACATCGTGAACTCATATTCATTACACAATTTATATCATTTTAGCAAACGTGTCAAGACCGCGACCAACATCGGAGTACCAAAGCGGGTCGGATATAGTCCGGGAAGATATATCGGAGCTTGAACCAGACTTGCAGGGGAAAGCTGTGTCAGAGTGCGGGCCGCCGGCGAGGTAAAGAGACTTCCAGATTTCCTGTAGACTTATCAAACTGACCAAAATATCAATCCTTGAATGACGATTTCACGACTAAAGGAACAAATGATATCTGCCATAAAACAATACCGTCCTTATTTTCCAAGCCCGTTACTTATATTTTCCTTCAACATTTATACATATGTATAATAAGGCTATATGAAACAGTAATAAATTAATCATTGCTTTTTAATTTTACCTTCATTTATCTCGACTATAATAATATTATCTTGCGTTCCTCTATTTAGTGACTTTGCTTTTGATTGTCTATAGTACAGAAGATAAAGTAATTCATTATTTATGTTTTATTCATTTACAATAAGACCGCTTTCATTGTAGCTTATGTGTGGTGGATAATTTTGTTTTATTTCAATGGAAATCATAATTATATCTATTACCAGTGTTGACTTGTGTATAGCTTTGATGTTCTGGACTTGCAACGAGAGAATAATAGGCCCCCCTGCTTCGACCGCAACCAATTTCCATTTGTTTAATTTAATTTGCTAAACATTTGTACTTATGTTGATCTCTGTTAGTTGTATTCAAGGTATCTCTTTTAAATTCTACTTGAATACAACTTCCTCAATGTGCATTCTCATTTTGCCCTTTGTTGAGAAAACAACGACAAAAAATAATATTTTTGCAAAGAATTTGCGTTTCTTATTTGCTGGCTGGAAAGACTGAAGGGAACACAAGCGTTCAGGGATGCCAAGCCCTGGTGAGAGCCTTCTAGGTTCGGAATTTTACTTCTCTAACTTGTATTTCATATTTCTGATCATTCCCACTTTCAACATCTCAAATAGCCACATCGTCATCTTGACTAGAGTCACCTTCATCGATCTGATCACCAGTTTTGGATTCCTTCTCACTTCTTTCTTACATTCATCCTTCTAACATTTGGTTTTAAACTTTATCGGTCTCATCACTTTCATCGTTACGACGTTCCGATGAAATCCTCAGAAGGCAGGGCTTAGTTATCAGTTCATGTTCTTAACAATAAATTTTATTCGTTAAGATAACAACACAGCACTACAGCTGTATATCTAGCTTTTTTCTCTTTGTCATGGCCAAGCTTGTGTTTTGTTGCTAATTTTTTGCAAACTTCGTCGTTGTTTTTAGTGCATGTTTCACGTTAAAATGACAATTGCTTCAATTGTCAATTGATGCAGTTTGAAAACTTTCCGTTATATTTGTGGTTATACACTCTTTCTGATTATTCTTTGTTTTTAAAACTTTTCATGAATATTTTACGGAAAATCCGGTAGGGTGCAAGGAACTTTGATATATCGCGATGGAGCAGAAGTCAATGGTACTTTAGGAGTGGAAGGATATCCCCATGGGACTGAAATTACCTTCAGATGTATCGCATCCATCATGGGAGAGCGAACGACATGGAAGCTCATATGTGAACAAGGAGACTGGGTCGGGAAGAGTTTTAACTGTGGTGAGTTAAACTTAGATAGCACAATAATAATTAAATCTCTGAGTAGTTATTGTAACATATGTTGCTAGGTACTTATATGTATACTAGCTTTTACCCGCGGCTCCGCCCGCGTGGTCAAAGGGAATTAACAATGAGTTGTTTATCATACATGACAA
>DWTT01000479.1:0-15416 GCA_018250895.1 Carterocephalus mandan | reverse complement strand
CGATTTCCGGCAAAACTAAAAGTCCTATGGAAAAAAGTCAAATGGCAAAGTTGTAGATAATAAAAAGATTTAAAACTTCATTCAACATTCAAAATATATCTTAAAAGACATAAAAAACATAGCTAAAAATATAAAAAAAATATATGATCATTTATATGATATTTATATGATCGTACATTCACAACATTGTTGTCATTAATGTTTCTTTTATGATAGGTGGTAGCAAATCGTATGACTAGATTAATGTAACAGGTAACAAAGCGTTATGTACTCTTGCAATCTTTACCAGACTCAAGTGACCAAAGTCAAGTGTCCAATAAGAACGTCGTTTATAATAGCAGTCTAGCAATTTCTGGTATTTTAACCAGTTTCCAGCAACCAATAAAGAAAAAGAGTAACTTAAGAAATAATCGCTTTCAAGTTAGTATCTAACATACAAGCTAGCTAGTATCTATTACTACTATAAACTACTAGTAACAACTAGTAACACTTTAATTTTACGTTTCTGCACTACATAGGTATATTGTATTTAATTTGGTCACAGTGACCAAATATACATTGAAATTGTAATTTTTTTTTCATCTTGCAAATCGGAGTATTATGACTATGCATGAGCTCAATTTACTATATTGCCACAATTCCGCACAATCTGTCATACAGCTTTAAAAGTAAGGACTATTGACTGAAAGCATCTTAATTCGACTTAGCTTTAGTAAGTGGAGTTATCAAACGTTTTGAAAGTTTGTCGATCGGCATAAGGAAAGTTAAATTAAACTCTAGCTACTAGACAGGAGCTCGACGTATTAATTTGCCTCATTGAAACCATTCAAGACTTAATTCTTCAGCGCCTTTGTTTTAAGAAGCCTTGTTAGTCACTCAATAGTAAGACATTTTGGTACATTTTGTCGAGCCAATTATTTTCACAAAATGAAGCACACACACAGATATACTGTTTAATAGGTATTTGGTGTAAAGATGGATGGAGGTGAGCCCTACAAAACTCCAAAGGTCAAATGATTTTTGTTAAATCAAGAGTTAATTCTCCCGATTCTCAAGTCGCACGGCAAACGATGTTATGAAAACCGAAATTTAGAACAGCGACTTTTCAATTTATCATTCGAAAGAATATGCGTCTGGAATAAATTGCAGGAAATGAAACGCGAGGGTGCTTATTCGATTAGGGAAAGAGGTTTACATTGTCTCATCTCAGCTCCGCGACGCTTGAGTTATTGGAGGCTTACAAAGGCATTGTGATGTTACAATATGGACGAAAAATGATATTATTTTAATACACATTTTATTATCAAACAGCCGTAATTGGATGGCTACGCTTAGCCCGTAGCAATTTCTTCTCTTCAATGTCCTGCACGAAATTCCGATAATTACGATTTAGTAAATCACTACTAGTATTATGCGCCTAAAAAGATCTTTTTTTGATTCGTTCGACTCTGAATGCAAGGCAATTCTTCTTATATCATTCTCTATTGGAATTTGAAAGAAATGATATGTCTAATAAATTATTAATGTGTGATGTAATATATTATTTCTAGTAGACCAAGGAAAATGTTACACATCAAAATAATAATTCTCACATGAAACTGTTTGTATTGATATTTATAAATCGCATATCCAATACCTAGTACCATTTCTTCCATGTAATAATTGTTTTTAAATTAAAAAAACCAGTTGGAAAGGTGTGGTTTCCTTGGATGTTGACTCTAGACTAGTCATCTTAGTCTTCAAGGGTAGCAACGCATCTGTGACCAACTTCGAACGAGATTGTTCCTAACAATTACTAAATGAATTATTACTAAAACCAACTGACAGGACTAACTGTCATTAACAGTCCCTTCGTGATAACAAAATTGGTGAGTTCGTTACTAGGTATCGTAGTAGTTTATTTTATTAACTCCATCTGCTAACTGGACTAACCTAGGATGGTCCCTGCCTGTCTCATGGGTAGCAGCGGTTGGGTTTTTGTACTGCATGTTCATTTGCCATATATTTCCATTAAAAATAGTTCATACTAAGTAGAAAAATTAGCAGAGGTATGCAAAAAAGCAAAAACAATGTAATTTTAGTGTCTTGGAAAACAGTCTCATATTTGTTTATAAAGATTGTTTGCAGCAATTATTTTGTTCTAAAATTGGAATGTTTAACAATTTTTTACCTACCCTATTTATTTCAATAAGCTTAAAAATATTCATTTTGAAAGCAATCCAGCTCATTACATTTTATTTTACGCTGTTTCCATGTTAAACAGACTGAGTCCACTCCGATATGAACGCTATCAAATGAAATCAACGAGTTTTATATATTCGTTACTGCAGTGAATATAATCATTAACAAAAACCTCACAATACCAAATTGTAGCACGTTTTAATCTTTTTTAGTATGATGAAATTATATACCAAACGAACCGTCTCACCGCAACGACAATGGTAGTCAACTGATAGTAATTTCTCATACAGGTTTATTATGAGTATTTCTCGTACATTGAATATGAATAGGCATGTATAATATAAACACAAACTTTATAGTGTACCTATACCTACCTTGATACTCTAAAATGCAATATGCGTTTGTCAGATGTCACAGACTACTACCCTTACTCTATACTATTACTAAGCCTCAGGATAAAGTACTCTGTAGTTTCACGTTTGAAAACTATTTACAGAGCACGCAAATATTTTGGGATTCCTTCGCTGTGTGATTCAGTAAGACAACGTTCTTGAATACAAACTTGTTTTAACATTAGACATCGTTGGTAACTCTGGAATTCCAGGACGAAATGAACAACATGGCGTAATGCCATCCTTGCAAACTAGACGTCGAGGGTTATGTTTTCATGTTTCGCTTTTTTTTATTATGGATCGCTCGCAAAATAAAAACTTGACACGCTATTAAACTAATCCGTATGAAAAGAAAATCATAAATGCTCTCGGAAGACCTCTTCAAAACATTGATGCTACGCATGAAAACAATACAGAGAACTACTAAAGCTCTGAGACCTACGAGATGGCTGTAACTCCAACTGAACTAAGCAAACTGAAATTGTTCAGTGCACAACGTGGACTTTCGTTTTTCTAATCAACACTGCACCGTTATGCGCTGTGCGGTGCAAGGTAAATTTCCCAACCTGTATGTTACTGTCAATGTTATCAATGTTACTGCAATTGTTATCACTGTTGATTATGTTGAATATCAACTACAACCCTTTTAATGTCCGACTGCTGGGCAAGGGTATCTGCTCAGAGCTAGGCAATAGTCCACTGCGGAGGCCAAGTGTTTATTGGAAGACTTCACATGCCTTCGAGAACATTATGAACTCTCAGACATGCAGGTTTCTATACGAAGTTTTCCTTCTTCTTAATTTAACTTAATTTAACGTACGTTGGTGCGCACCGCATGGATTTGAACCTGGTCTAGGTTCAAATCCTAGAATGAGAGAGAGTTAGATAGTAACTAGACTGTCACCGTTGACAAGTTCATGTAAGTTATTATTTAAAGTATAGTTAAGTATGTGCTAAGTATTTAGCCAACTTGACATGAAAAGCCAGGGTTAAACCAGGCAAACATTTTCGTTGTCATATTGTCGCGTTGATTCAGTTCGCGGGATAACTTAAAGCCGACAAATAAAGGGTCGTAGAGACACCTTCCAATGAATTTTAATGATGGAGATTCACTCGAATAATGCCTTTCGTACGAATGAATATTTTAACCGTCACAAAGGGTTATGTTTGGATCAACGCTTTTGTACCTGGATGTACTCGAGGTAAACAATGGGCAATCTTTTATTTACTGAGATATCTGTCTCATAAACATTTGTATTTTCATAGCCGTAAAGAAAAAACAACTGATTTCAAAATATACTATCTTTATGATTGTTAGACAATTTTTCGTTGACGATTATATACCTACTCATAGGTCGGTTCACGTATGTTGGTATGTTCACATTGCTCACACCAAAGCAAAATTAATATTTTTAAAAATGCGTTCGAAGAGCCGTCCCTGCATGCGATTTACACATTAGCCCTACTGTCTCTCTCTATACTGCGACATAAGCGTAATACCTACGTGGTATACATGCTTGGTATCGTATCCTCCCCGTGCATCTTAATCATAACTTTGAATTGACATAGGTAAATCCACAATCATAGCTTTATAAATTTGCTAGTCGTAACGCATTAAGCGAATAATATCTACCTACGAGTACGAATATAAGGACAAAATATTATGTGTTTATATGGTAGGTATTTACTTCAATGGTGAATTAATCTACGTAAACTGTAAAGAAGACGGTAAAGGAGGGAATTTAAAAGAAAATAAACATTAAAGTAAAAATTGTTGTTTAGTTAAAAAGAGTTTATTTTAATTTTATGATAGTTAAAAGTCTAAATAGCACGGTAGATAGCTAAAAAACTTTCGCTGCTACCCGCAACATAAGCTTGTTACGGTAAGCTCATTTTCAAACTATTACGAGTTTTCCAGTGCAAATTAAGTAGGTAGTATTTTATTTTATTCAGTGGTATGAGCTATCTCATGTCAGGAACGTTGTGGGACAAACTATACCCGTTGAACTTCATCCTATGGAAACGTTTACCGAGATAAACCTACCGTTACCGATTACCGTATCTATGATTTACTTCAACCATTAAGAATTTTTTTATGCCAAGATTTAGACTTCAAATACTATGATAAAATGCATAAATCCCTTGAAGCTGCACGATGACTTGTAGTTTTACGTTGAATAAGTACCTTCTTATTATTACCACGTTAATATCAATGATTGTATATTTAAATATATATGTTTGTAATCACAAGAATTCATTAGAGTAAGACATTCTATTTATTTTAAAGTAATAGAAGTTTAATACAGCAAGGACATGCTAAAAGTTCTTGGTAATTTTTTGAATAAAGTGTATACGTAACGTATCATCTTATAAGATGTAAGTAAATAATAATTATGATGTGATTTTTTTCCTTTCTCAAACTTGAATTACTTACGATCAGAATTCGAGTGTACGAATAGAAATTATGATCATGCATGTCATGGTTGCTGGTAGGTCCCTACCTACAACCGAGTGTATGTAATGATGGATGGTTATTTCCACAAAATGCTCACACGAAGATCTTCTCCGTAACAGAATATTTTATCAGTAAATCTATCACCATGTAGGTACGAGTACCTAGAATTCTCTTTAAAAGTGTATAAAAATTCACACTCAAAAAAGATTCTAACTTTAACTTTAATTCTCTAATCTAGTTATTTTAACATTAATATTTTATTTTAATTCAAAAATAGGTCTTGATTTTATTATTCTTGCTATATCATATTGTATGCAATCCATAATTTGATTACCTAATGGATTAGCTCCATGGACAGCGCCAGCAGGGAAAAAATCTTTTTGATTAAATATCAAATTTTTAACAAAACTAAAAGGCGCCCAAAGCTCTTCAAAGTGTTATAAAAATACACGCCATAAGTTCATAGAAAATTGCGTACATGGGTTTCAAATTTTAGGTTAGGTACAGTCTGAGGTTACTTTTCCGCACTTAATAAGTTACCAATAGAACGATGGATACCTTTATAAATATCATTAAGTTAGGATCAAAAAACGATTGTTATAAACTTATTCGTGGAGAAATACAATAGAAAACTTTTATCTTAGAAGTGAATGAGAAATTATACTCATAATGTCTAGTTTGAAGCATACACGATTTTTAACCAGTTCCTACAATATAGGACAATCAAATTCTCACAGAAATGATTCATATAAAATTCCTGGTAAATATTATTGGATTTTCCGATTATGTTTCCGAATCAACCCAATTCGGTTTGAGTGACAGCGGCTGTATTTGCTCTTTGTAACTTGAATTATTAGAAATCAAATACAGGTGTCAGTAGGTATATTGGATTTGGATTACGAAAAGTGAGGAGTTTGTAACTATCCTGAATGGATTAAATACCTTAATGTTCTTAACTATCGGTCAATTTTTTATAAACCTCTAGGTCTTCCAGATCTTAACCTTTATAAGTAGGCACCCATTGAATTCCTAATTCAAGTAAAGCTTAAAAACCAAACAGTGTAATTACGCATTTAACAGAAACTTAAAGTCAACGTAATAGTCATTTTCCCATTGTGGTATAGTAGTAGTATAGTAGTAGTAGTAGTAGTATAGTAGTAGTATAGTAGTAGTAGTATATAGTAGTACTAGTGGTCGCCGAGGTCGCCACAAGTCTCTTCAGGCCTAGGAAAACCTGGCCATGCGAGAAATCACAGGAACTGGGTGCTACGTCCGGAACGCGGTGATAGCGACTGCAGGCTGGAGTCGCTAGATGAGTATGTGGTTCGGTTGGCACCTGTTATGTATAAACGTGCCAAATGGGGCACATCCACATCTTAGCACCATTGTACGCGCGCCTCCCTGGAGGCCGACACACCGAAGGGGATTAGCGACTAACTGTTACAAGTACCGCGCGTGCGACTGGCTGCCACGCTCAACAGCGGGGATGTTACCGAAAAAATAACCGACAGAACAGACCGCTGGAGCAATTTCCCTGATACAGGGGGTCTCCCCTAACTCCGAATTCCCTCAACGCAACATTTTTGCTTCACGCAATCTTCAACTAGTATGTTACAATAATTATGTTGTTTGATACAAAAGTTTGTTTATGTTCGCGTTTGCGCTATTGTTAAATAATAAGGAACTTCGTTCCAATAAGCTTAAACTAAAAATAATCTTATTAAGTCAGAAATTTGGTACACGCCATTAAATATAATTTTTCGTGCAACATTACCCCATATGAAAACTATCGTTTTTTTCTGGATCATTTGGCAGATCGAATCGTGAAGGAAATTCGTTTGAAATATGGCACCTGTGAAATCTGGTGAATAAGGTGAACTCTTACTACTAAGAAAGAAAAGTTTTACTGCGAGTAGATATAATGTCGGCCAACATAAAATTTATCTTCCTGTTTTTGTCACTGGAAATTTACGTTATTAAAGAGATGGAAACCTTTAAAAGGAGGAGGGGCAGAGGTACATCGAGGGAGCCACACCGGCGTATATGGGATATTCACAAACTAAAACCCGCTCGGTGGCTTACCACGCGGCTACAGATCTTCAACGTTCAGTCGTCAAGCCTACACAACGCTGCGCTGTGCTGTCACACACAGCGTCAGGTTTGCTTGGGTTCACCTTATGGACGGTTTGACCTCCCACTCGAGCCGCCGGCAACCATAGTAGTCCTCTTTTAGTCGCCTCTTAGTCGGCTCGCCTAAATATTCGATACGATAACAGAAGCTCTTGTTTGAATACTGTACCAAATAATGTTATGAGAAATGAAAATAAACTACTTAGAGTTATTAAAAGGAGGCTGAGGATGTCGTCCTTTATGAAGCGGATAATCGCTAGCCAAGCCGATGGTAATGTTCTGAAGTTATTTGTGTGGCTAACGTGTTTCTAGATTTGCCACTGATAAATTAATTATTAAATTATTTCAATCTATGTCTATGTTTTTTATTTTGAAATCGATTAATATTGTTTACAGATTTTATTTGCATTGCTGATTTCAGATTAAATATTCAGATTAAACTTTTATAATCTTATTAAATATTTCTATTTTAAGTTATAAGTTATATTTACCGAAATTAATTTAACATAAATTATGAAATTTAATGTGATTACTTTTTACGAAATTAATTTTATATTAATTCCAGCTCACTTTGCTACATCTTAAAAATCTTATTAACTTGTTTACCTGTTTGTATAAATAAAATGCGTCAAAGGTAACGGAGCATTTTATGTTTCAAGTTTAAAAAATAATGATTGTTTAACCAACCACGGACAATTTTAAAATAATATACAACCGCCTTTTGAAGTAAAGACGCATCCAACAATACAAACACGAAAATTTAAGAGTTATTGCGAATACCTTTCAGGATGTACCCAAATAGGATTACGGTTAATTGAAAGGGTTATAATTAAATTAATGCACGCGGGAAATTGCTAATGGATTTAAATTTTACGGGTTAATTCGCTGAGTACCTTCTTAATTCGCTCCAACGTCGCATACTGGTAGTAGTCACCACCACAACCCTTTCTTTGTCCCACTGTTGGGCACGGGTATCCACGGAATGGGAGGGGTTAAGGAAAGGGAAAAGGAACTTGCATCCCTTTGAGTAAGAGGCGATAGCTGTGTGTATTGGGAGCAACATGGTGGTTTTAAAGTCTTCATTTGTCCTAGGATAAAATATGGTAATATATATTTAGATAAATTTTCTACGTATCCATAGTTTTGTCATATAAGTACGTATCCACAATTCAAGAATTTTATTGAATATTCTATACATATTTTTAAAATCTTCCTTAAATTAAGTTATAATTTGCAGCCAATGTGCACTATAACATAATCCTATCCACGTACATTTGCCCCATTTTATTTCTCAAATATCGTGAACGTTACGGTTTCTCCCTTCTCTTACCATAATAAAAATTATCTCTACAGTGAGGTAATAAATATACCTCGAAATAATTACTCTGGAAAATTAATTTGTATTGGCAAGGATGGCAGAATATTTGATTTATCATCTGGCAAGTAATTTTCATTACACTTTGCAGTATTCAGCTTATGTACTCGTATATCGAGAGCCTTTAATTTATTTGTTCAAATTTTATATGACTGTCCTGACTGTACAATTACCATTGTAGTGTTTTTATAATTTTTTAAAAACTATATTACTACTCATAAGTGCTATTTTATTTATTTAGTAATAATATGTACCACTACCATCGTTTTTTTAAATTATTGAACTAGTGGACGCCCGCAGCTTCGCTCGCGTGGAATTAGACATAACAATAGTTTCGTTTACACCAATTAATATTATATAGCCTCTTACTCAGTAAAGATGCAGCTTTCTAAAGGTGCAAGAATTTTTGAAGTCGGTCCAGTAGTTTTTGTTTGAAAACATTACAAACAATTTTTTCCTCTTTATAATATTTATATAGATGATTCATAAGTCTCTTTATTCATAATTAAAATTACCGGCTTATTCAGCTATTTCACCAGTTGTAAATAATGTAGCTGGAATGTCGAAGCGTGGTTGTCACTCTCGTAATTGTAGCACTTAAAGTGTAATAACCACACTGGATACTCTGAGTAATGGGTTCGCGTAATAAACTGTAAACAAACTTTGTATTTCATATCCGATGATACGTCAAAGTTTTGAAACGTGACATAAATTTCTGAATCGCTCCTCCGAAGAACATGGGAACGTTTTACGATACTCTGAAATGGGGGTGGGAACACTAAACTTTCCATTTACAAGGAATGTAAATTAGAATAGCACTTTAGAAAGTAAGTATTAACGACAGAACTTATTATTCGAAAACACAAGGACACTTTGTTTGTGACGTAGAACTATTCGTGGTGGTTTGGTTATAGTTACTCAAATGCCAGCTTCGGATCACCTAGGGTATTTAGCAATCTCATAGTAAATTTTTACTCCCCGAAGGGGTGCTATTTCGCACCGGCCGAAGCCAAGTGGTATTATTATTATTTACTAAACTTATGCTCTCCGAAGAGGTGGATTGTTGCACGGGCCGAAGCCAAGTGCTTATTGTTTTACATGTCTAACGAAAGGAACTTTCTTACAATTCTACACGTATTTAAAATAGTTGCTTTTTGAAAATATTACTTTTGTTATTGTTGCGTCTTTAGAGAAAGAGAACCCTTGGATATTAAAACTAGGAGGAAATAATTTAGGTAAATTAACTAGTAGAACACATACTTAGTAGAAAAACACAGCAATGACAGCCTAGGCCAGCCAGATATAGAATTAGCCTCTCACTCGGCGGCACGCACCTATGATTTTTGTGAGTTATGTGCGATAAAATGTCTTCTGCTGTAACTGTGAAGGAAAACATTGCGAGGGAACCATGCATGTCTGGCAATTTCAAAGGCATGTGAAGTCCTGCAGACAATATTTAAGGTTATGGTCTCACCGATTATGCTAAATATTATATTTTAAGTATTGTATTGTATTTTAAATTATGGAGATATTATGAAATTAAAATTCTAAATACTTAGTTAAAACGCTTTAGCCATATATTTTAGAAGTAACTTTATCCATGCAGAACACGAAGTGGATGTTGTCAAAACTCGAAATGGACGACGTCCCAAAGGGGCATTTAGGTCGGCTCGGTTGGTTTCGGCTCATGGTAAGTCGCATTACTAAGGAAATGTTATCGTTTTAATGTGTTCTCTGGTATACTTGCATACCACATTTTCATTACTCGATAAAATCTGCAGATTAAATCCATTCGGTGACATTTGTAAAATAATCATAATAATATGTATAAAAGAATCAAAGAAAGAAAAGTATTACATACATCGACATACAATTTTAATATTCATACAATAATTTATTTCAAATCTCTATTTTTCCAGACGTGAGAAATTACTGCAAGAGATATTACCGGTTTTAGTTTAACGTTGAAAGAAAACATTGTTTTTCCTAATTTATAGCAAGAGGAGAAAATTTATCATAACAGTTTGCGTACTCCATAGATAAAGTAAAAGTTGGCAACGGGATTACGGGAGAAAACATATAAATTAAACGATCGGAAAATGTTTGTTCTACGAAATTACTCATTCGTAAATTACCTAATCTATATGTACCTATTTGTTTTATAGATAGATGACCCAATAAAAATCGTATCGTCTGCAAGCACAACTTAATTTCCTTTCCCGAAGGGGCAGGCTGGTAATTACAGTTACTTAAGCAACCTGTATTCTCTCTACTTAAGCAACCTGTATTCTCTCTTGTATTCGAATCTTGGACAGCTTCTCAGAGCCGTTCCAAATAATTTTGCATACCCAATTTATTTATATTTTAGTGTGCGTATTTACTTGGTTTCCACAAAATACGTCAACACATCGTCATTACCAACTCATTGGGACATATCGGGTCACTCGAAAACAGAAGGTTGGTGCTGTGTCTACCACGCTGCCCTACGAGATCATAATCACATTCAAGCATGAAGGTTTTCTCAATCTTCACCAATAAAGCAGGTGATATCTGCTTGCATAAAACGCACATGACATAGAAAAGTCGGTTAGTAGTGTGGTTAAGAATTCAGCATCAAGTATACTGGATACTGTATACTTGATGCTGAATTCTTAACGGCACTAATAGGTAGGCTATTGGGCTTATAAATGTTAAAATACATCCCAAGTTGGCAATTTTAATTCTCTTCAGAATGCTCCTTAATTTTAGTCCACTAATACGTGGCAGCCATCAGGCTTATAAATCTTAAAATGCATCCAAAGTTAGCAATGTGAATTCTCTTCAGAATGCTCCTTAATTCAGCTTTACTTTTATTTCCCGGCCACAGCTGCATGGATTTATTTCTGTACCGGTTCTTTTTATTGTTCTTACCCAAGCTCTGTTTGAAGACCTAGCTGAATTCATTGTTATCCACCGCACCTTTTAATTAACGCCAATCTTCTCTCTAAGGGCGACTTGCATTTACAGTTAAGAATAACTAGTTCCTACACTATACCTACCGATGTATTGAATATTTCTTATTAATAACTATAACGTATTAATAAATTTAATGCCTTGAACACGCAATAACTCGTTTATTAGTAACATGTTTTATAAGAGTATATACTAATTCCATAAAAAACTATTTTTTGTTATATACAATACAACACATCTTGTAAATATAGTAAATAATATCACCTTAGGCGGAGTTAGGAAAATCAATAATGAGCCAGCAATGTTTACTGGTAGCCATAGTGAGGGAAGGCGCTTGTTTGCTATCGACTTACGGTTCCTATGTTTTTATATGTCATGGAAACTGGCTGTTATAAACATTCTGTATAATCTAAGTAACCAGACATTCTAAGTTCCAAGACAAAAAGTAATAGAAATCGCGTCTGGAGGACCGCCTTTTGGCCTTCTTTTTTACAGTATAGTCCACATTGCTACTTTATGTTATTCTGTTGTGTACAATAAAGTATAATTGTACTGTAACGACACGATGAATCAAGAAGCAAAAAAACTCGCTACAAGTCTATATGGAAGAGTAAACGTACCAACTACTGAGCGATGTCGAGTTAACTTCTGCACAGATCTGGAAAAGTCAGTTTTAATGAGCAACTTCGAGAGACGCGGCTGGCATCAAGTGGGACCTGATGACGAATGGAACTTCTATTGGGCGTCCACTCAAACTTGTCGCAACCTATTCAGCGTGGAAAGCGGATATCGAATGAACGACAATCAGATGATAAATCACTATCCAAACCACTACGAACTCTCCAGAAAAGACCTGCTAGTGAAAAATATTAAAAGGTACAGAAAAGAACTAGAACGAGATGGGAACCCGCTCGCCGAGAAAGCGGAGGTTATTCTTCACGGAGGTCAGGTCGTGACACGATACGTACATCTTGACTTTGTCCCCGTAACTTTTGTATTACCAGCCGATTACAACATGTTTGTTGAGGAGTACCGAAAATCTCCACAGAGCACTTGGATAATGAAACCCTGTGGAAAATCTCAAGGTACAGGAATTTTTCTTATAAATAAACTTTCCAAGCTTAAGAAGTGGTCTCGAGAGGCGAAAGCTCCCTTCCACCCGCAGTTGAGTAAGGAGAGTTACGTCATATCGCGCTACATTGACAATCCGTTATTAATTGGCGGTAAGAAATTTGATCTCAGATTATACGTATTAGTGACGTCTTTCCGCCCCCTGAAGGCTTATTTATTTCAACTTGGCTTCTGTAGGTTTTGCACGGTAAAGTACGATACGAGTGTCACGGAGCTCGACAATATGTACGTGCATTTGACAAATGTTAGCGTGCAAAAACACGGTGGTGATTACAACAGTATACATGGCGGAAAAATGAGCGTTCAGAATTTACGTTTGTATTTAGAAGGTGCGAGGGGAAGAGCGACTACCGAAAAGCTGTTTGCTGCGATGCAGTGGCTTATTGTACACTCGCTGAAAGCAGTCTCGTCTGTAATGGCCAACGACAGGCACTGCTTTGAATGCTACGGGTACGATATCATAATAGATAACCAACTAAAGCCCTGGTTAGTAGAAGTGAACGCTTCGCCGTCTCTCACCTCCACGACAGTCAACGACAGAATCCTTAAATATAAACTTATTGACAACATTTTTTCCGTAGTCTTGCCTCCCGACGGAATACCAGATGTGCGTTGGAACAAACAGCCCGGCCCTGAAGCGTTGGGTAATTTTGATTTGCTAATTGACGAAGAACTTTTAGAGAAAGATGAACAAACAACACTTGTTGGACGTTCTACAAAACACAAGAGACAGTGAATTATTTGGAAATTTAAATTGTTTTTCGACGATTTTAAAGTTTTTTTTTCTTTTCTTATTTTAAAAATGCTTATTTGTAAAATTTACTTCCACAACAATTAATTATTCAATTTTTAAGTTCAAGTTTAATTTATAAATTGTATATAAGCAAAAAAAATATTTAATTTAAGTAAAACAGTAAAAAAAGCTTTTAAAATAGCAATAATTATAACAATTTAAGAGACATGCACATGCATTCACTGAAATGTTAATGGCCTGCTACTAACTACAAAAATAATGTGATAAATCAGAATTTTGAAAAAAGAACTGCTAGCCAAGCAGCAAATCTTTTTCCGAGAATTGCAACAAAGAACTGCGGAGTTAGGGCATCTATTTTGCATGTTAATGTTTGCCGTCCTGGAAAAATTACACCGCGCCGCAACAGCCATTCTATATGCTAATAGCCATTGAAAAGCCCACTGGTTAATGGTTTCACTTTTATGATAAAAGTTTAAGGGAAGTTAAAAATATAATTTTTGCTTCAGAAAATGGTGTTCTTTAACCTACATGACAATGAAATTAGGTAAGGGTTAATAAAAATTGCTACTACGTAGGATTTTTTAAGTAAGTCTACTGAAATATATTCCATATATTAAGATTATATACTTACACAATTAAGATAAATGTTTAGTGTTTAACTTAAAATTTTGTGTTTGTGTAATTATAATTATAATCGACCTAAAAACAACTAAATTCTTTCTTTGTCTCACATTTGGGCTTGGGTCTCCTCTTTTAATGGAAGGTCCACCACGATGGCCAAATGCGGATTGACTGACTTCAGGTGGCTTCTACAATATTAAGGAGAACTCGCAGGCATGCAGGTTTCCTCACGATATTTGCCTTCAGCGTTAGAGAAAGTAACAATTTCATTGTGTAAATGTCTTAAGACATACTAAGTCATTGGTCTATCACCGCTATCCTAATGACAATCTGGTACAAATACGTGAAGGGTGCACTACAAAAAGTAATTTAGGAAAATGTACAAAGCCACTCATACAGAGCAGCTGTTAATTTCTGCAAAGCTTTTGCTGAGGAGGTCTACATTATTCTGAAGAATTATTTAATATAATTTT
Source organism: Carterocephalus mandan (assembly GCA_018250895.1). Classification (NCBI taxonomy): domain Eukaryota; kingdom Metazoa; phylum Arthropoda; class Insecta; order Lepidoptera; family Hesperiidae; genus Carterocephalus; species Carterocephalus mandan. The sequence goes on along the minus strand of DWTT01000479.1, from coordinate 952 downwards.
TTGGATTTCAAATTAGTGACCTATAACAATAGCCTATAACTGATTTTGTAATAAGTACACTGTATTTTAGTCAGAATTAGTATTAACGATATTGTTGTAAGAAACACCTTTTTTGGGTGACGCTGGGTTATATGGGATTTCCATCCACTAGGTAAATACCCCTCGGTGGCCTTCTTCAGCGGTTGTGGAGGACTCTGAAACTATTCTACCTATTTCCGTTCAAGAGAGTGAGAGCCTTGGTGTGACAGACAGACAGCGCAGGTATATTAATAAGATTCCGTAAGGCTAAAGATTGAAAATTCGTTACACCATCCGAAAGTCGACCTTCGACCACACACAAAGTTAAGCTTTGCTAAGATCTTTGACGTACTTACTGATTCTAAGCGCCTATTTTAAAGAGGTTAACGAAGTCGTTTGCATAAAAGTGATTGATCTCCGTTGAGTTACTACATAAACCACAGCATTACGAATTCATAATCGTCTCTCGACCTCAGTACTCCCTTACTTTTTGTTTTAGTCTTTATTCCGAGGTTTTAATTAACAAATAATTATCACAACTTTTTGGTAGCTTGTGATAGATGTTAGTAGTAATTTAATTTCAAAAAGTTTCTATGCGTTCGGTCAGAATTGTAGCTTGATCACAAAAGGTTATAATGATAACTGGTACATTTTAAGTCGAACAGTCTTTACAAAAGAAACTGTTCCGTTTATGTGAAATACGGGCCAAGTGTGAGTCGAACTCGCGCACGAAGGGTTCCGTACCTACCATTATCAATAAAAACGACAAAAAAAATCATGACTGTTGTATGTAAGGGGGGCTCCCCCCCTTAAATTTATGTTTTTTATGTATTTTTAGTATTTTTTGTTATATCGGCAACAGAAATACATCATCTGTGAAAATTTCAACTGTCTATCTATCACGGTTCCTGAGATACTGCCTGTTGACAGACGG
>DWTT01000478.1:0-15420 GCA_018250895.1 Carterocephalus mandan | reverse complement strand
CAGCATTGAAAACAACCGGGACCGACGGCTTTACGTTCCCTCCGAAGCACGGTAGCGTCCATGAAATTTTGCCACTAACCCATGCACAACCGATCGCGCCCGTCGTTGCTTAACTCTTCCGCTCACATTGAATCGACGCGAGCCATTGGGCTATGGACGCTACTACAGAGGCCTTCGGATAACCAATAATCTTCCGACACTCGAGTTGACCATTAAACCCTCTCGACTGCCTCGTTGGTCCAATAGCAAGCGCAACTCCTATCCTGACCCCTGATGATGAACTTGAAATGCCCGGTAGCATCTCGGAGTCTGGATTTATGCCCGGTGTATAGCAATAGGCTCACCACATATTAGGTACATGGTACCTGAACATAACTGGTGAAACTGGTGTGGTTGGAGTATGATATATATCGGAGAGCAACGGTTTCAGATGTGGAGCCGCCTTTAATCCAATAGTGTAATCGGATATGTTCAAGGGTTAGTTATACGAGATTCGTAGAGATAAAATAAAAATATGTATTACCTTAATGTTATTTGGAAGCTTCAGGAAGGGTTCTTGTAGTAGGTATGAGGCCGCAAGCAAAACTTCGCCAAATTTATACCCTTATCAGATACCATGGTTGTTAATTAATATTCGATAACACGTCACTTCCAATAAGCGAAGTCAGGTAAATGCGCAGTAACATTTGAATAAAGATGCCTGCAGAACTAATCTAATTTTGTCGAGATACGTAAACAACGTTGAATTCCCCACAATAGTTACTTATCTAATAGTTTGACCAATATGGAAAAATATATTTATATCACGGAAAAAAATATATATATATCACGCCTTTGTTTCCCCGACGGGCGACCAACCAGACCTTTACCCAGCAATGCCTCACCTGACTCTCATAAGGCTGGTTTATGGTTCAAACTTACTCTAACCTCACTCTTTATGAATACTTATATCCAGTAGTCCTTACTCTCCAAAGAAGATTTATGGTTCACTGTAATTGAACTTATGATACTTGTCATAGAATAAGTCGTAGAATAAAATCTATCAAGTTTGGCAGCACCTTTACAAGCTTCGATCTGAACGTACCTACACTTTTGAATAATTACTCGAGGCCATAAGTGTTCTTCACGAATTGAGGTTACTGAAGCTTGAAAATCGCTTAGACAAGCTGACTTGGAGTATTTCAGCAATCCATAAACTTTACATAATTCGATTATAAACCATTAAGGTCACGTCGTTTATAAGATTGAGAACTGGAGTGGAAGAAAGTAAAGTTCATCAGTTGTTGATCCGTTGGCGTAAGGATTTTATCAATAAGATCTGAAGATGGAGAGAGATTGAAGGCTGAACTGCTTGGAATGTTACTGTTAAATGATATCTACCATCGTTGCCAAGATAACTTCTCTAACCTCTCCACTGAGTTACGTCATATTGATGGTTTTTATTTTACTCTAGGAACATCAAAGCTTATATACCAGAAAACAATTCAACTTCATACAACGTTTGAGAATCATTGGATTGAAAAATGTTATACCTACTCCTTTAAGTGGGCATCCATTCAGCATATTGTTGCTTCAATAGAACTTTCAACTTAAAACGAAATAGCAAGCCAGCTATTCAGAATTGCACCTAATTGTATTTTCTTGACGGTGTTGCGCCGTATTTATAGCAAAACTAACCATCCTCGGCTGAAACATAGTCGGCGAAGAAGACCTCGAAAGTACCCGGAACAAAAGACGGAGCTGGTATTAAATTAAGACATCTAACTTGGTCCGCGCGCGCGGCGCGTTGTAAACAAATGTTTAGAAGCAGTTTTGGCTCTGTACGTGAACTATTTTATCGTGAACGCCTTCTTGCGAGCAAGTTTTATTGTAGCTGCAAGATAGTAGAATTTAATCGCATTGTATTTTCAGCAAAGTAAATTTTCAAATTTAAAGAAACAATGTTGGCGGTAACCAACATGCATTGTTGAAATCGGTTACCTTATGCGGATATATTATTACACATGCGTTAGGCGAAGCCTATGTTAAGTGTCCAGCAAAGGCCTTAAGGCTAGGTTCTCCAAATATGGCTTAGTCAGAAATTCTCCGAAATGTATAAAAGAAATATCTTTCAGGCAAGCATAAGTAACCGAGGCAAGTAAATACAAGGATACGATGAACGGGGCACGAACGTCAGGAGCAAAATGGAATAATTTATCAAGTGGCTTATTTAACGACTCCGAGCGACGCCGTAACAATCCGGGCTTGTCACGCGAAATGTGAAATGACAACGCGGAAGAGTACCTACCTAGCTATTCTGGCGAGGTTTATCTCACAAACACTAAATTATTTTACCTTTACAGTACCTAATTAGCACAGAGTTTTGATTTGTACTCGGTGTACCTATAGCTATAGAACCTCTGTCTACCTCATCGGGGAAACACTTATGTTATGGTTGACCGTTGAAAGAAGAAATTAATTGATTTTCTGAGCAAATTAAAAGTATGGAGACATGCTATTGTGGGGGAATATTATATATAATATTAGCGACCCCACAGACCTGAGTTCCCCTGAGACTCGAACAGGCTCTCCATCTCCGGCTTGCCTTTACTGGCTGGTCGGAATGGACCCCAGGAGGGGCCGCAGGAGGCTCGCCTCTGGCTTGCCTTAACCAGCCATTCAGAGTGGGACATTAGAGTTATATGCTTGCAGGGTTGAAGTGAAACTTGCGTAAGTCGCGAGTTGGTAGAGTGGGTAAAACCACCTCATTTACAGCGCAGTACACTTCTTGACACCCTGAGCTACTCACGAACATGTTGCCGCCTTTGCCGTCCAGCGCGTCGGCATGTTTGGGTAGCCCATACAGTTAGAAGCGAGTTTTAGATTTTTTACGATCAGAATGGCAGGTGCATAGTTCTCCATAACCCATGTTCAGTCTCTAAATCCACCATAATAGACCCAATAATAGACTCCAGTCCTTTGCAATAGTTCCTGTACATCTAGCGAGATCCACCTTCGGGTGTACCAATCGATGGTGCAGTCAATTGAGAGTGGTATCCGCCACTTGTGCCATATAACAACTCATTAAAATGTCACGAAGGGGCCTCTACATGTTGGACCTGTGTCCCCATGCAAGCCTTACAAAATTATTACAAAAATTAATGAAATTATATAATAATAAATAATAGACACATAGCATAAGCACATCACTTGGCCGTGTGCGAAAAAATAACTTAAACAAGAGTTGAAATTAATTCGTCTAGATATTTTACCAACCCTTTACCAAATCATTTCTAGACCCGGTGTTTTCACAGTTTAAATTGAGTGATCATTGATCACTCATCAAGCCAGGTACTTGACCTTTACCTATCCCCAGAAACACAATGCTCGAGGAAATTTTCGCCACAACAATAATGGCATCTAGAATATAGTCATCCATCTCCAATGCGGCTCTTGAAGTCGCGCAATTATACCTCATTATATTTTTAACACACTTGAACGTCATCATTATGTACCTACTTTGACCCACATTAACATGTATTGTAACAATCCGCAATAACCTACATTAAAAAATAATTATTGTTATAAAACACTTTATTAAATAAATAGAAAACAAAAACATGATTCTATTCTAATCTTATTGTTTATTCCCATGGAGTTAATAATTTAGATAACATAGATAGATACATGTATTTTATTTCTAAACGAAACTGTCAGATACTTCTTAACTGTCATTGTGACATTAGTATGACTACAAACAAAGTTCAATTCAACAGACACAAATACATTGCAAATTAAACCAGCCATCATCATCAAAATAATGTATTAAAGAACGTATTCCAACTATGTAGAGTGTAAAATTATCCGGCTACGAACCACTGTCAAGTCAACATCTGATTTGGAATGTAAACTGCATAAAATGAGGACATGGGTTTGAATTATACTCTCGTCCGTACCGTTACTTCACATTCTATTTCTTAAACTCCTTCCTTTCTAATCTAAACGTATTCCGTATTTCTTAAAAGTTAGACGTATATCACAAAATGTTAAATATTCTTGATATTGGCTTCTTAGGTTTAGCGTTTACGGTCGCTTTTACAGGTTTTCTGATAAATAACTTTGAGAAACATGTCCCGGCATTCATTATAAAGGGGTTTAGATACGGCAGTTTTGCCTATCAAGGCAGCGGAGGGAATTTTCTACAGGTTATTGAGATACCGAAGTCTTATTACAGGCACTTTTATTCATTTTCTTCTGTGTTTAGTGTTATAACTTTGCTATATTCAAGCCTGGTATTTTTCTATGGCTTTGAAGTGCATAGCTCTGTGACGTTAATGTTAAAACTATTATTGGAACAAGAGCGACCAACAGGTTTGTTTTTTTTTTAAATATCAACTATCATATCAGCTTTTCCAATCTTACTTAATCATCAAATTTGACTTACTGCTCAAAAGCTCAAGTGGTCTGCTCTAGGGCTTGTCTTTTTAAGATGCATCAGGTGGGGATGTTCGATATGCCCACCATCGATACCAGTTGGGCCCATTCCTTTGGCTTCAGAGTAGATTTGCAGAAAGTCTAATTCAGGGCAACACTCATTCAGCAAATAAATTGATATCTCCAGTTGCCCAAGTACTTCAATCAAACACCTTGACACTACATTTTATTGTGATGTTAGTTTAAAAAATAAAGAAGTCTATGTTTATAGTAAACAGAAATTACATTTTGCATTGTATCCTTGTATGTATCCTGTATTTTTTGTTATATTATTAAATTAAAAATTATGATAAATAGATATTGTAAGATTTACTGTATTGGACAAGTCTGAAAAATGTAGTAGTGATAAATTAAATGACTTAGATACTTCGACACGAATTATTTTTTTGACATTATTTAAGAGCGTATAATCACCTCCAAGTGAAATAAAATTTTCATTTGAATATTATCCTAATTTCAGTGTCAGTCCTCGCAGCAATGGCAGCACTATCTCTGCTCACACTGCAGTGTGTGAAGCGATGCTATGAAACCTACTGCATGCAGGTGTTTGCCAAGTCAAGCAAGATGAACCTGAGTCACTACATATCCGGCTTGGTCCACTACTTCGCAGTAATTGTGGCTATTATTGGACAAGCGCCTTTGTTTTGTGGTAAGCATCATGATTATATCATGCCTGAATTTTCCAGAAGGGGTAGGCAGAAGCGAATGGAATGGACGCTAGGCCATAGTTCACCACACTGGGAATATTTATTTGCGAAATAAATATTCGCGCCTGCCGGGATATGAACCCGAGACTCACGGTTCGGCATTCAAAGTCGCTCACCACCACTCTACGATTTTGTCAAACATACATAGGTACGATTTTGTCATCATAGGTTTCCAAACTATCAGACATACAGGGTTCCTTACGACATTGCAATTAACTGTTACAGCAGTCTTTTTTTTTCATCTACAAATTCAGAAAATAATAGTTACTGATGCATACCACTTAGCTCAGAGCCAAGTGGCAAGTGGCGACCCTAGCCACTGGGCTGCCACTGCAACACCCATGTTTAGGTCCCATGGTGGTGAGCCTATTGCCATAAAAAAGCAAGCTAGAGATCAAACACAAGACATCTAGCCTAGCTGTCACACTTGCAACCGCTAAACCTCATGAGAGTTGTGTGTGATATACCTATTTAAAATGTGTGCTTTTGTCCATTTCAGGTGACCAAAATAGAGACAGAATTGTATGGACAGATTTAAGAACATTAATTATGCTAGTACCCGGTGTTCCAATATTTCTCTGGGCATGCCATGAACAATACCAGACCAATGTCATATTCGCGAACCTAAGAAAGGACAAGAAGTCTGGCCAAGTGGTCACAGAAGAACATAAGATTCCTCATGGTAGACTGTTTGAGAGTATCTCCAGCCCTCACCGATACTGCGAGATTATTCTCTACACTGTTCTGCTGTCTTTGATACCGACAAGAACATTCTTCTGTATATTCCTGTGGGTGTTGTGTAATCAGGTTTGTGTTAAACCCTACCAATTTTAGATATATTACTTGACTAATAGGTTCTTTGATTAATTGAATGGTTTAAAAAATTCTGTGTTGGCTAAAACATCTAAAGAATAAGTATATCTAAATATATATACTATAATATAGGTACATTATTTATCTAGTTTAGATGAAGTTTTATAAAATTATTTTATTTTAATTTTAGGTACAAACAGCTATCCAAGCTCATGAATGGTATAAGAGAACTTTCAAGAACTACCCCACTGAGAGGTTTGCTGTCTTCAGAGGTATCGTCTGAAGATTCTGAAGAATACATAATTTATGTATAGATGTATATACATTGTTTAGTATGCTCCAAACTTTATGAGAGCTCAATTGAGTTAATTATGCAGACATTACGCAAGCATCAAAGTGTATGTCTATGTCCATGTAGGCTAAATTACTATTTATTCTGGTATTTTTGATGTTTGTCGTGTACATGAATATATAAATAAATAAAATAGGTCGAAGTTTCCGGCTTACTCATGTGTGATTTAAGCCGGAAATAGGCCGACTATTTTGCCTGCAACTTCTTATATCTATGGTTTCCACGGGTTACTATACTTATCTAATTATTTTTTACTTGACAAATCAATGGGTGCAAGCTACTACTAGGGGTATGTAGTAATTGAGTGTCAACCGCGGCGAAGTGTATAGCTGCCATAAAGTTTGGTGCGACTTATATCTTTCTTTTCTGTAGGATAACAAAAGTATATATTATAGTAAGGTGGGGTAAGACAAACACCGGGGCAAGACAAACACATTCAAATATTAATTCTTAAACAAACAAACACTTTTAAATATTAATATTCTTACTAACTACGTGTAGGTCGGTTAAACAGTACAGATATAAAGGTTCATTATTCAAAACATTTGGCTATTCGGAGTATGTTTGTCTTACCCCATCTTACTACACTTAAATCAAATGCACTCAAATTATGCCTATGAAATTATACCTCGAATTTATTTTATAAATAATTCCACAATTAGAAGGGCAAGTCCGACTTAGAGGCTTATATATAGACATAAGAATAATAGTTATTTGTAATATTAGCAATAATTTATTCGTTTTTGTCACAATTAGACTGTCTTGTATTTAATGTAATGAAATCTGAAAGTTATTTATTTTAATTGGACGAAATTATTTGTATCAAATAAGTACAAAGACGCATTTGAATAAACTAAATTGAATTCAATAAGAGTACATCAGGTAGTGGTGACTGGCATAATAAGTTTATCACTATTTAAATAAGATAATTATTTATCTATAGTCTAAAAACAGCTGATTTAAGATTGCTCCTATAGTATATGCAGACTTTGCGTTTTCAATTACTTTTGTACTGAAAATGTCGACAGCTATAGTCACATAGTCCTGTGAAACTTATCAACTGTGTATCAATCATGTATCAATCTCAATCAAATCATCTATTTTATTTAAACCCTATATTAACTGTTGACTGTTCAGGTTACTGATTTTATCACAATAATGACCAATCAGTACCTTTTCCATATACAAAACGATTGTATTGAAGTTCATAAAAGGTACCTAGATATCCATATTGTTATATCTATCTGAGCACATATAAAAATGGCACACTAAATCTTGTATTAAATTTCTGCACCTTTTGCTTGTTCCAGTCAATAATAGATAGTCACTAATAGATTTCTGAAGTGTTTTTAAGTTATAAAATTTAATGTTTATTTTGTACCACATTATAACAATTATAGAGATATTTTTAGAAAAAAAAAAACGTATTTTTCTAATATGTATAACATTTAGCTAGGGAGCTGGTGGCAATTTAGGTATGTAATATGATATCATAGTCGATATTTATATGTCCGGGCAAAACAGTCATTCAAGTGACACTTTGCGGTGTGACGTCACATTATTTGAGCTACAATAAAATACTCATCCTGACGAAGTTCCAAAATAGTATTAGTAGCTTAATAAAATACTTTTAAAGATAATAAACATGTAAAATTAATATTTAACTTTAAGCTACCAAATCCAATACCTATACGATTTTATATTTTTTGTTACTATTGTCGAGTAGCCTATTCCTAAAACTGAATAATATGAAGGTAACATACTCGTAATTTACCTCTTACTTGATAAATCATGGTTTAAAAATTTTAAAAAATTGAAATGAAACTAAAGCTCAGTAATAAATTATTTAATTGATGTCAATCAGTCTGTCCAAAAACATTTAAAAACACTTGCACATCACAGACAATAATATTGGAGTGTTTGAGAACTCATAAGGTGCTATACCGATCCACGCGGCAGACTGCAGACGGCAGCGCAGACGACTGACAGTGGATCGGAATCGCACCTTTACAATATTCTTTTTATGGAGATTCCTCACTTGAACAGGAAACTGCAACAAAAAAAAACAATTACATAGTACAAAAAATGTTTGGCTTAATTTTTTTTAATAAAACATTAATATCCCAAAAACTATTTATTAGATACAAATTTATTAAGTAATTTATCTTTAGATAAACCCAATATAGAAATATGTAGTCTAAAACTTAGAACCGAAGTAGGTACATAAAGGTAGGTAACTTTAAAAAAAAAAACAACGAAACAAAATCACATTAAAAAATTTGGTCCCTGTGCTATGGTGCCCAAAACACACCAATTCCTTGATGTAAATGCCCTTTGGTACTAACCAAAGGGCATTTTCCACGAAATTACCAGTGAGTAATTCCAAATATTTTTAATGAAATAAATAAAGTATATAAAGATGGTATTGTGAATTAAATACTTGGTACAGGTTAATCAGACAGACTCGTCTCAGCGCATTCTTGGTCCTCTGCCATAACTATGACATCTGCAGCAATGTTCACAGCCCTTCTGCCATCTCCACCTTACCGGTTCCCTATGTTCGCTACCACCAGCAACTCACCTATAAGGGTAGCCCTGCGTCTTGGCGCGGAAGACGGACAGCAGCAGCGAGAAGAACACGCAGACCAACACCAGCCCCACCACGGACTGGAAGCGCCGCCGCTTGCCGTCGTGGTCGTGGCGCGGCTCGATACCACGCACGCCGCCCGCCGCTTCGATCATAAGTATCATGCCTACTACGACAGCGCCATCTGGTTGTTGTTGAGGAAGTTATAGAGTGACATCATCATCATAACCTATCATTGACCTACTATGGCTACTATTGTATTGTCTCTTTTTTGTATTGTAGCACTACCCATCCGCTGCCGCCCATGACATACAGACCTTGAACAAGTGACAGTCCTTGAACAATTCCAGGTAAGATTGGCTGACATAATATAGACAATATTTTTGGGATATTGACATATACAAATATATTATGATGTTAAGTGAGTCTCCCCTGGTACGCGCACTGACATTGCTCAGTGGTGTCCTGGCTTGGGATCAGAACCTGGACTTATTTTTTTTCTTCACCTGCTGTATTTCGAGTGAAATCTTTAATGTTTAGTATATTTGAAACTGGTGAATAAATGAATATTGCTTTTCAATTGGTAAAAAAGGATAGTAAGCCAAACTAGATTTCTGGCTCTTTTGTGAATATTATAGACAACTCTACAAGTTAATGTAACACTAAAAGAACATTGGACGGTTGATTATTTACATTATTTTTTTTTTTTTCTATTCCTGGACATTATCGTTCTTACATACAAACATACAATCCAAAGATGATTACAAAAGGATACTCAAAACAGCCACAATGTAGCTTTCCAGCACAAATTGCCCATGTGATCCACCATTGATGTATACCGGTCCGTTCTTCGACTTGTGGAAGAATGGAGGCCCTCTGATCTGGTTCCACATTTGACCGGACACCATTGCAAAGCAGAAGAACACTGCACCAACAGCCCACATCTGCTTGTTTTGCAGGAACTCGAGGTTGTTCCGCCGCAGGTAGAGAAGACCACCGACAAGAACTACTATGGTGCCAATTGCTACAGCTGCACCGTAGTTTGGAGGCCTGAATACTCTCACCTGTGAAAAATGGTGTTCAGATTCATTTATTTTTCATTATATGGTATTTTGTATACTCTTAATGAACATCATAACATTTTTTTTATCTACCACCGGTTCACAAAGTTGATGCTACCGAGAAGAACACGAACGAGAAACTCGGTGTTGAAAAATTGTTAGTATTCCGCAAATTCTAAGAGATAATTTGTGAGTCTGTCTCTTGTATCTACAAATGTACTGGACAGAATTAATGGGTAAATAAAATGAAATTTGTATTGTATTTTGTGACAAAATGAACTTGTCAGAGAAATGACAGATTTGTGGAATATTTTAATATATGTACATCCAAGATTAAAATGATTAGATAAACTGTGTCCTTCCAATTTCAGGAATCACATATTGTCCCCTAAATAGAGCAGTCCTTTAAATAAATATAATAGTTTTATTGTTGTGACCACAGGGCCACTAGCCAAAGACTTGGAATTCCAGAGAGGTCCTTCCTTAGAGTAATTGAGTTATATTGTTATAATTTTTACCTGGACTTCGGACCGGTCTTGGATCCACTTAGCAATGGCTTCAGCGTGTATGCCTGCCCTCTCAAAGTCCATGGTGTCAGCTGGTTTCGGTTTTCCCTTTGCAGGGAAATGCATAATCACTGGAGCTGTGTTGAGACGCAACTGAAAAGTAGAACAGGATAAGTTAACTGAACATTCTTTCCATTCACCTGTTATGGTAGTAGGTGCTAAACTAAAGGTTTCACTATGACCAACTAATGTTCTAATGAGAGTTCTTGGGAGACCCACGCCCAACAGTCTAATGGGTCCAATGTTTTTATGCTAATTGGACTAACCATCATTGGGATGGTTTGATTATTATGATTATTGAGTCATGTTTAGAGTCTGTCACAGGTGTCGAATGCTCGCTATAATGCATGTTTGTTATCTTATATATATATAAAATTTACATTGGTACATACCATTTGGAATATATCTGACCCATCATCAAAGTCTACAATACCAAAGAACAACTTGTCAGTATTGGTCCGAAGATACCTAAACGAGTTGGCTACCATCAGATACTCCTCATACACATGCTGGCATATCGCGCAGCGGCGAGACGGAGCCATAGCGGTGAACATCACCACAAACGAATAATCCCTTGGCGGGGTCTTCACAAATTCCTTGAATTTATTCAAATTTAATTGTATAATAGATCGCTTGGTCGCCATATCCACCAACTCTTCGACTTTATCCTCGATCTGAAACGTGAACAGTTACGTTTATAATCTAGTAATATACTAATAAGCCGGAAACTCAGGGCGGAAAGTAGTACTTTCATTACAGAACTTACCCCTCTAAATCGGCTTTGAGCGTCAGCATTGTAGCAGGTTATGATAACTGAGAGGAATAACAGCAATGTACACTTCATCTTGCTTTCCTAAAGTTCATGAATGTAAAGAAAACGTCTAGTTTATAATAAATCTATGCTACTGCCTACACCAATAACTTTTCGCCACCCAACCAAATCAGATTGACATTTTAATTTGACAAACAGATGAGATGACTTTTGTCTTGTCACGTCAACAAATTCAAAGACATTGACTTATTAGAAGGGGACTAGTGATTGATACACATACATACGGCAGAAAAACCGGTGATAAATAGATAATAATTTCAATTTGGTTGTTGCTGCCTATGTATTTAGTCCGATTGGATGAATCGGCAAAACCTTATTTCAAAATTTTGAAAATGTTTTTTAAAACAATTTTAATTAAAAATGCGACCGCGGCATTTTTCACGGCAAGCTTCCTTGCCTCTCCCAAGTCTCCCAGGCCTTCAGCAGTTTAAGCACAGAGTGCATTAAATGCATTCCGACTCCGAGCGGAACACACCACAAATACATAAATTAGTAGCTAGCTAGAACACACCCGAAGGAGGAATTTTTAAGTGTTTCGCGACTTCGCCAGAGCGCTCGTACATTACCTACTTATGTAAATTAAACACAAATTATGTAATTTGATCGTGTTTATACATTAGTTTCTTTTTGTTCACTATAGTTACTGTTTCAATTTAATTTTGTCCAAGTTTAGTTTTTCAGTTTTTTTTTTTTAAGTGCAGGACGCGCAGGCCGCCCTGACACCCAAAGAGTATATAAACATCTATGATATAAACTGACACCTCATCCCCTGAATTCTTGCGCTAAAATAGCTCGCCTTATATAGAATATTGTATCTTTATTTTCAGGTTTGCAAGAATAATTTAAATTCTTCAAATATTTTAGAATGTCCCGTAGTTATATAAATGTCCAGTAGTCTGCCTGCTGTGCAAGCAGCCCGCATCCGCATTGTGGCACACTTGCCAGATGTTTATAGCATTAAAAGTTCTCTACAAGGACTGGATTCGAGGTCCATACTTCAAAATTTGTCACCCCGAACAAGGCTACCACGACATTTAAACTTCTGTCCAAACTGCTCAGAATCAGGGGTCGTACTGAAAACCAGCGGTCGTGCGTGGTCCGTCACGGCTAATGCTGAGTACGGCCCCTTTTTGACAAATTCATAGTCAATGTATTTTTATTTTGTGTTTGTATGTAATTTGATATATATAGCTAGTTATATGTAGTTGTTAAGATTTATTTCTACGTTCTCACACGGATTCGAATACACATCAAGGTAGAAGTGAAAAATATTTAATTCTAGAGAAAAAAAAATGCAAGTCGCAACCTTTGCTGCATAGGTGGATAAAACCAAATTAACAAAAACTGGATTTAACTGAAACACTCGATTCATAATTTACAGTACTTTTCAAAATATTTTATTAACACAATTCATTCAATAACACCAAAGATTATAACATTCTCTAACATGGAACCTAAAATAAAATACAATTTATCTATGTATTTGTATTACTTACCAATTTATAATCATTCAAACATCATTTCGACTATGAGGTATACATATTAAAAATATTTTGAAATATATTTCACATAGTAAGTCGTCAGAAATGTAGTATAATTATTATAATCATAATTATTTATTCATAGTAATTTCGATATTATATGACAAGTGCTATATGTCCATAAAGTGTCTGCTTTGCTAATACGATTTAGGTATAATTTTTATATGTTAATATTGTTCACTCATCATTATGGAGACCCAAAAAGGAAAATAAAACACAAAACAAGAAACAAAATAATATGGAATGTACAAATCATGTTTATTAACTGATCCCTGGCAATACATAGTTTGTGACTCGCTTTGGAAGTGTTCTCAGAGGGCCGAGGCCGCGAGACAGGCAACAGTACAAGTAGTAAGGATAAGTACACCCACTAGACACTGAAAACTGTAATAGCGTGTATACTTCAAGCCAGGTCCCATCTCACTCTCAGTGAGAGACCGGTACACAGTACCCTGGGGTTCAACTGTTCATAAATTAATTAAGATAACTCGTTTGGACTTAAATTTCTACTCTAACTGTACATTAGTTTCGCCTTAACGCTAAAATAATCTAAATTGATATCGTCAGATGTTATCATAAAATCGCGAGGGGTGTTGGGTGCGCAAAATATTTGATATGTTGGTGAATTCCTCAGTCACCGAAAACAAATAAAAATCGGCCAGCATTTTTCAATAAATAAAAAAAAAGAATAAAACAAATAAATAGCTCGTCATCGCTCGGTAGCGTCACTCGGAACATGATTGGGATTCGAATGGGGCATTATAAAATCGAAGATAAAAAATTATTTATACAGATCGCATCTCGAGGCGCGGCGCCACCGCAGCATCGGGGGGGCGTCGGGCCGGAGAGGGAGTGGTGAGTTCCAACAGTAGTGTGGGGTGCCTCGGGGCGCTACGCGGCCGCTACCGGCGACGACGTCCCCTGTGTGCGATATCGTGAGCAGACGTGACGTGGCATAGAGCTCCGGGGCACGGTTGACGGCGTGCGAGCGGCTTACTGTTTCGTGTACAGGTAGATGGCGACGATGAGACCGTATAGACCCAACACTTCGGCGAAAATGAGGATCAGGATCATTCCGACGAATAACCTAGGCTGCTGGGCGGTACCGCGCACCCCGGCGTCACCCACGATGCCTATGGCGAACCCTGCCGCCAGACCAGAGAAGCCCACAGCGAGACCTGCACCAAGGTGGATGAACCCTCTGGAAATAAAAAAATTCAAAATATATACATCTAGATACACATTTGAAACTTGCAATCTTGTTTGTCATAGCTGGTTTGACAGGTCTAATTAATAATGCAGCATCTCATTTTAGCAGTGTTAAAATCTTTAAATGAAGTACTATACTGATCAGGGCCCCAGATCCTATCCTATCACTAAATGTGATACTTGAAATAATTATTTTATATAGACATATTATTTCTTTTACTCCATAACTTTATACTACCACCATTATGGCATCATAAAATATAAAAAGTGTACCAAAGATTACCACTAATCAAAATCTAGCTAGCACCCAGAGTTCACTGATCAGAATCTGATCAAGATTAGATCTTATTGATCAATCAAAATGTTGATTCAATATTTTGAATCGTAAAAATTTATCAATAGGTGATTATTCCAGTTATTGGTCCTATTCAACAGGAACTGCAACTCCATTGAGGAGGAGAGGAAAAACAAACAAACACAGTTTCCCATTTAGATATTATTAAAGTAAGAATGTGCTGTTACCAGCTGTCTATTAAGTCTACTATCTATAAGTAAATTCTGTCAAAAATAGTAGTTGGTATGAACCATCTATACTCATTTACACAAACCAAATTGGGAGCAAACAATGTAGCAATATCCATAGGAAGATTTGTAAGTATTACACCTTGAACTAGAATTTTTTGTCAAATTCACAGGGTAATCAAGTTGCTTATAACACTTCAAGACAACTCAGATATTTATGTCTATCTTATCATGATTCATGGACTTATTTATCATTTCTTGTAATAATATCATGTAAAATTCGAAGTCTTGAAGGTATAGGTTTTCTTTTTACTTGACAACAAGACCATTGGTTTTTACAGAGCCATTTCCGACTGAACATTTTTTATAGTGCCAACGCAGTTTCATTTTTTGTATTGCCAAGCCAACACAGTTTAACCACTCGATTTCCTCTGACCTTGCCAGGTGTAACCGTGTATACAAAATCTGTGGTAACAAGGTTCGGGTACGGTAAATTGTCAAGTCATTCATTCATGAAATATAACTTCACTCATTTTTAATAAATTACCTTTATGTCTATTAATTGTTGTTACTGCTGTAAAAAAATATGTGACTTCAGTCAAATGGCTCTGTAAATTTTTGCTTATTACCATTTAAGTAGTAAAGTGCCTCATCTAATCCTAGTAGCAGTGACCTACTTATAACGGTAGAGATACACCAAATCCGTCATCGGCCGAACTATGCTCGTACGTCAACGGCCGAACTCGTCCGATCAAAT
>DWTT01000477.1:0-15420 GCA_018250895.1 Carterocephalus mandan | reverse complement strand
AATTGGCCAAATTGGTCCAGGCGTTGTTGAGTTATGCGCTTACCAACACATTTTGCGATTCATTTTTGTAATATAGAAGATGGATATCTACTTTTTTGTACTCTGTGAATTTTACATAGAGAGCAACGATAACATATGATATTTTATCTATGTATTCAGTTTCAAAGATGGCGGCCTTGTCGCATTTGCTAATATATTTTGCAAAACAATAATGTGAAGATTAATCTAGATTTTTAACATTTTTGTAAAGAATTCATTGCCTTTTTTATATTAAGCCTCATAATCTAGTCATTTTGATAATGTGATAATAAGTGTACCGATGGCTTCCGCTGTGCAAGACTCACCTGTCGTTCAGCAGACGTTCGTTGAGGAGATAGATTACAGTGAAATACAGGAGTTACAGGCAAGTGCTATTTATTACATGCATAATTATCAACATGTAATAATATTTTTCGACAAATGCATAATATCGAAATGTGTTGACAGGTTGTAGGAAAAGGAGCTTTTGGTGTGGTATGGAAGGGTTTATGGCGGAACACATTCGTAGCGGTGAAACATATAAACTCGGAAGCAGAAAAACGCGAGTTTGCAATAGAAGTACGACAGTTATCGCGAGTTTCTCATCCGAACATCGTGAGGCTATATGGAGCATGCACTAAGGGAGCTCACGTTTGTCTCGTGATGGAGTATGCAGAGGGTGGATCACTGTATAACGTACTCCATGTCCGCCCTAAGCCCAAATACACTGCTGCGCATGCTATGAGTTGGGCAAGGCAGTGTGCTGAGGTAAAATATTAAAAATATTGTATTTGAAAACCTGAGAGTGCTTTAATAGTCACCTAAAACTAAATAACTACTAAAGTCCAGGTTGATAACTGCATGGTTAGCAACTATCTGTTTGACTGTATTTTCTAGCTATTAAACTAGCTGCCCACTTCACAGCCCAACCTGAACATGGAGGTGTTTCCAAAACGTATGAATGTATCATCAGTAATATACATGTTATGCTTCAGAATTTGATATCTTTAGGGCCCACACTGTGTATTGTGTGGCACAAATGTATTATGAAATGTTGAAAATCTTTGGAGAATATGTCATTATACAATACTATAAACTAAATAATTTTTATTTTATTCCAGGGTGTAGCATATCTACATGCAATGAGACCAAAACCATTAATACACAGGGATCTCAAGCCACCAAATCTATTACTAGTGGCAGGAGGACAAAAACTCAAGATTTGTGATTTTGGAACTGCAGCAGACAAAGCCACATACATGACAAATAATAAAGGAAGTGCTGCTTGGATGGCCCCAGAGGTCAGAGGTTTTTAATCGCTTTTAATTTTTTTTAAAGCTTTGAGGCTAACCAACTGGCAGGGAACTGGACTTTGGCCAACTGACTTTAAGTTGTCCCCATGGCCAATAGCCTCTGGCAACCTGAATGCTGTTTCCAGTAGATGGCTGGGCTGGAGGAAGGGCTCTTTTAGTGTCGTTGAGTGAGTTTACACTAGGTTTACTTAAGAAAGTTCATTAGATGGTGTCACAAGTTTATAGCAAAAAAATTTTTGGTATACCTCAAATTCCAGTTAGTGTGGATGAACTTCAATCTTTGGCAAGTAGCAGAGCAAATAGTTTATGGCTCTGTTAGATTTTGCAGTGTGGTCACTCTAGCAAGCTGCATTTGTAAATTTGAGTAGAAAATTCAAAGCACCCATGCCTGTTTACATTTCAACATGCATAATGCATAGCTAGCTAGCTACAACCCATAGACGTCCCACTGTTGGACATGGGTCTCCCCCAGAGACTCAGCTGTGGTAGGTCTAGAACATACTCCACCATGATGCTCCAATGTGGATTGGTGGAGTGGTTAACCATTGAAAACAACTGGGATCGATTGTCTCATGTCTATTAGGCTGTCGTATTACCAAGGCTTGTAAGGATACCAAACAAGCACATACGCATCAAAGCCACTGTACTGTGGGATTGCATCAGTATATGCATTATAATAATATGCACATAGGATACACGCCTTAGTAATATCACAGCCTAATAAGTATCCTGTTAAACATTTGTCCATTGGACATTGCATTTTTTTGTAAACAAGCCAATGTTAGTAGTCAGTGGTCAAACATAAGTAGGTAACATACTTATGTTCCATTTATAGCATATTATTTGTCTTAATATGGAGTTACTAATTTAATTTATTGTATCTCTTGCAGGTTTTTGAAGGGTCCTCTTACACAGAAAAGTGTGATGTATTCTCTTGGGGTATAATCTTGTGGGAAGTTCTTTCAAGACGAAAACCATTTGAAGAAGGTGGATCAGCATTTAGAATAATGTGGGCTGTCCATACAGGTAAACTCAGTCAGATCCTTTTTTAGGGATTCCAATGATTCTTAATTTGTATATGCGGATAGGCCATAAAATATTTCCCAAATAGAAGACATTGTGATGGGCCCTAACAGAGCTATTGTTCACCTTTATCCTTAGAACCTACATTTTCTACTACTATTCTCACATTCGTAAACTGAGATGATAGTATAACAGATTCAAGAGTTGTTATACCAGAAGTTGCATTGATATGAGTACCTGATAAACTTTTTTCACCTTTTTTAGAGAATATGAATACTTGACTAGTTGACCAAACTAATTGTTAATACTAAAGTTAAATATAATATGATGTGTGTTCATGAATTTTCAATGATCTACATTTCTGTTACTGATTTGGTATAATTAATGTAGTAACAATATATGTCATATAAAATAAGATACAAGAATGCTGAGCTGAATTCCTATATTGGCTAATAATTCTAATTTTATATAACTACTTTTTAAAACTTATATAAATAACACACAAGAAAGGACTCAAGGATTTGAACCTTTGCTATCATCAATTGAAAGTTTATTTTTGTATACCTACTATGAAAATATTGATGGCAGCAAAGTAGAAGACAACATCTAAAAAATTGCAATGTTTCGGGTGCTCTCTCTTTAATAAAACCTAGAGGCTATGGAATGATATTTTCTATGTTGCATTAAAATAACTTTCTCTATTCGTTTTTTTTATTTTTTGTGTCCACAAAGAACTTTGTACTTTTTTATTTAATAATAAAGTTATATTAATAATTAAATACGGTTAATATATTACATACCTTCTTTTTTATTTCATGATAGTTTTTATCTGAATATTGCTGTCGTACATAAATAATTTATATAGTCATTGGTGCATATCCATGATGTATTCAGTGTGAAACCTGTCAGACTTTAAATGTGTGCTTCTAAAATAATTCACTTAAATATGTTTTCCAGGTCAAAGGCCGAATTTAATAGAAGGTTGTCCAGAACCAATAGAACAATTAATGACTCAGTGCTGGCATAAAATACCGGCGGAAAGACCCAGTATGGCCAAGGTATTACAAATTATTTTTATGTTAGTAAATAACACGACAGTTATGTAATAGCCTATAACAGGAGCCTTTTTTCTAACAAGCTTTTCCGTGATGTTTATCTTGCCATGAAGAATTTTTGGTCAGTTTGTTAGAAGGTATGAGGACTCTTGGTGACATTATCATCCTTGTAGTTGGTGTTGGTAATAGTCCAGTAACTATTGTTTTTGTTTGTTTGTTGTTATATTGTTTAATTATTTTAAAAACAATTATTACACAGTAGAAATGGTACTAGGTACACAGTGGTACAGTGGTACTGCCCCGGATGAACCTAGGTTTTATATAGGCTCTACCACATAACCTAGGTATAATATAACAACAACAAAAAAAAAGATGCATAACAAACAATACAAAACTCCTAAAACTCTCTACTGACTCAATTAGCTCGCAATTACTTCTTACATATACGATTATATCTATCTGATATATGATATAACAATATGTTATCAGTTTCCTATTTGTAATATACTAAATGAAAAAAATTTTGGCTGCCTTATATTTTACAATTGTTATTTGATATGTTTGTACTGTACATGGAGGAGTAACCTTGATTCCATTGAAACCTGGACGTTGTTGGCGGTCTCTGCAACGGTGCCCAAATTAACTATAGGTCTATATAGAGGTGTTGGAGTGTATTAACGAAACCGACACCATGTCGATCCGAGTACACGACAAAAGCACGCACTCCATCCAACTGCAGAAATATATCAGGCAAAGGCAAGGATGTCATCTCCCCATAACTAATAGAATCTAACTCGGCTGGACAGCGTTCAGAAAATTAAGGGGGCTATAACAAAATCTAAGTGCTCAGTTTTAAGATGATTGTACTTACATTACTTATACTCTGACACCTATCTACTAACACAACATGGACACACAACAATGTCAGAAATAACAATTTAGAATTTCTTTATTGCATAAACATTATAACTAGTGATCGGTATACCCTTATAAGCCACATAAGGCCTGTGTAGGATATACTACTTAGATACTACTTAGTTGATGGTATTAAAGAATAGTTCTGAAAAAAAAATACTAGTTATAACATTTTTCAGGTTGTGGAAATAATGAGTGCGCTATGCCAGTTCTTCCCAGGCGCCGACACTCCCATCAACTTCGACGATCTAGAATACGACGACACGGACGCTTCGATCGACGACTACATGCCTTACAACACGCGGGACAGCTTTGAGGATACTGAAAACTATGAAACGAACACCTCACTTCCTCTCTCCGAGGATATCGGAACGAATCCAGTCATATATAGGCAGCCCACGCACTCCCCGCAAGCTAGACCTCGCAGCTTCGTAGAAAGCCAAGTCAATAAGCTCCAAAACCTAATGACTTCTGAACCAAACAAACCCACGGTTCAAAGAGATGAAACGGACGTGAGAATAGTGCCCGTCAAAATCCCTCAACACTTCAGAAAGCCAGAGTTGGAAGCTGGGAGGTCACCCGTCTCCATAAACAGAACTTCGAGCTCTCCGGTGCCTTCAGATAAGCACAGCCTTATGCCCAGTGAAAATAGCACTCCTCAGGACACACTTAATATCCGGAGCCCCTGTGTCTTCAGTGGTGGCTCTTCGCCCAAACGGTTGTCGCCTATAGTAAATTACAACATCGGAAACATGAATCCGAGGCACATAGATATAGAGCAGTATTGGAATAGAGAAAATGATAAAGTGTCTCCAGCTAGAAGCCCTTCAGTTACCACAAATAACAGTAATACAATTAATTCTACACGAAAAGAAGATTATAATCAGAACTATTGTGATAGACTGAGCGCGACGAATAGCCCGATGACTCCAATTAGAGAATTCAACGGAAACACCCCGCAAAGACTCCCAGTGGATCCTAGATATCAAACGCCTCTTCAAATTGACGTTGATCCTGTAAGTATATATTGTTAGAACAGCAAGATATTCTTATTGACTTTGTTCGTATAATTTGATTATTGTGAGATGGTATGTTTTTAAAACTACTACAGATAATTTGTTTCTTGTCCAATGAATTTAATCTTTGACTACATTTTGAAACATCACGCTATATCTCGAAATATGCGTTGGAAATGTGTTTATCCAGAAATGTAAAATATGTATCTCGTATGTGCATGTGTAAGAATAGATTAGATTTTTCTTTAACTCTATTATGCTCAATGGATTAATAATATTCTGTTGCTTTTCAGAATGCTTGGGAGCTCAAAGACTTACCGCTCAATTTTGATGACTATGTAGAAGTAAAGAACACAGCTGGTTTTGATAAGTTCGTTACATTAGGTAAGTGGTAGAATAATTAATATAAATATTATATGGTACTGAAAGAAAATGTTAACATCGAGGCAATTAACTCCTAGACACATACCTGATCTGAAAACTTCAAAGATAACTGACCTAGTGCATAAGTGACTTAGGATCACAAGAACAATGTTCTTGTTTATAATAAATACAATACTTTAGTTCAGGGTGTCATGTCAGTAGATAGAGAATTCAATTATGATTATTTAAATAGCAGTTTTTTTATTTAGTGTACATAAAATTACTTACTAGTATATTTTTACAAATAATGTATAAATTGTAATAATAATATTAATAAAGTGTGGGTCAGTGCTTTATATACATATAACAATGGTGATTTTCATTGGACCCGTTCAGAACCACTTGTAACTGATTTTTGCAGTCAAAAGTGGTTTTAACCAGTTTATAAAATTTGATTGTAACATCATGCATTATGGAAATTAAAAATAAATGCTCTAATTTCTTATTGCTATAATTAATAATTGTGAATTCGTTCTGGGTGTTGTAAGTGTTTAAAATTTCCACAAGTTGCTGCTACATGCCTGAAAGTAATTGGCATTATGCCTCAAAACAGCTATCAATTCATTAACACTTAGTTCATAGTAATTTTTAAATATTTTCCTGAGCCAATATTTATTTTGAAAACATGCAATAATATTGTTTTATGCGAGAGGATTCTTGAGAAAATAAGTAAATACTGACAATAATTGCAACGCTTTAAAGGTGAAAGATGAAAAAATTCACGAAAACAATGCGTAAACATAACATTTTCTGGTAACTGTGGTATAAATTTAAAATTAGTATATTGCATCCTAACAAATATTCGTTCAGCTTTATTATGAAAAATGTGTTTTTATGAGTGAAGAAAATTCAGTTGGTACAGATTGTTATACTCTTAAAACTCAATTTTGGATGAATAATTGAAATGTAAGTTTCAAATTTGAACTATACGGCTGAGCAGCGTTCGGGAAGCTACAACATATTATCTTTACAACGAGATTACCTCAGTGCCTGAAAACGAAAGTGTTCGAACAGTGTGTGTTGCCAGTGATGACTTATGGATCTGAGACGTGGTCCTTTACCGTCGGCCTCATTCGCAAGCTCATAGTCGCTCAGCGTGCTATGAAAAGAGCTATGCCATGCTAAGATATTCGCTACGAGACAGGATTCGAAATGATGAAATTCGTAGATGAACGAGGTTTAGCTCGTCGAGTAAGCAAACTGAAATGGCAATGGGCCACGTCGCTCGTAGGACGGGCAATCGATGGATTAGAAAGGTCCTCGAGTAGAGATCATAGCTCGGGAAACGGAGCACATTCCGCCCTCCAAATAGATTGAAGAAATCAGCGGGTAATCGCTGGATTCAGAAGGCACAGGATAGGGAGGAATGGCACCGATTAAGGGAGGCCTATGTTTAAATTGCTGATGGATGGGTGGATGAGTACACTTCGGTCATACGCTATGGTCTAAACTTGCAAATATTATTATTTATAAATTCAATTGCACCGAAAACACGGAAGCGTTGGGAATAAATTAGCGTTTGCCTACATATCAAGATATTTAATCTGTGTTATATAATGTCTCGTTCAAAATGGCTAACCACTTAAAAGTGACTAAAGCAAAAGCCCATATTCAACTAATTCGTAGCGTATCCAACCTGAAACAAAGGGTGATCGCCTGATATTAAAAAGTGATGAATACTCTAAAGTTAAACTAATGCATCATGGTTGCGAGCGCACGGAGTCCTTTGCCAGGACATGCGCGGCGCATGACTCACGCACCAGAGCTTAATATATCATCCGTACTTCGAACACACACAGACACTAGTTTCTATGTACCGTACGCCTGTATCTCACATCGCTTCTAATTTTTCCTTGGGTGATCTAAATTTCTTGGAAGGTTTCCCTTTAAAGCGGTAAAACATTCCGTTTCTTCCGACACTTCCAGAAGAATCGGAAGCTTCGTAATTTCTGTCGGTGTATGAATAAGATAAGAATATTTACAGATGTCTAGTCTCCAACATAATTTAATAAGATTGGTATTTTCCTGGATACTTCGATATTCTTCGCATACTCGAACCACTTCTATCATATTGACGTAGACAATTTAGGTCAGTCAATAAAACCTTTAAAAATCTAGTTATTTTTTCACCGTCCACTGCACTGACATATAATTTTAAAAGTATTTTCGGGGTCCTATGCTATTTGCTATTTTCCTTGAATACTTTGATATTCTTCGCATACTCGAACCACTTCTATCATATTGACGTGGACAATTTAGGTCAATCAATAAAACCTTTAAAAATCTAGTTATTTTTCCACCGTCCATTGACATACAATTTTAAAAGTATTTTCGGGGCCCTACACTCTTGAACGGATGTAAATGTATTTTTATTAAAATTTGTTTTAAAAAATTGTGAGGGTTTTTCTGACTTGAAAATTCTAGTAGTCTTGAGTTTGGATTTTTGCTCGGTGTATGGTAATAAGATCTTTTTACATGGTAGGTACCTAAATATAACTAGTGAAAAGGGTTTGCTTATTGTACACTTCTGCCTACCCCTTCGAGAAAATACAGGCGTGATATTGTTATATAGATTGTAAAGAGTGTTTAATTCAACTCACATTTTCTAGCCCTATTGGACTATCAAAATGCAAGGATAAAGTAGCCATAATGATAGGTTACTGACGATAATAATTGTGCTCTCTAAAATGTTATAATAAGCTTGTGTCTGTTTTCATGGCGCAAAAATAGGCTCAGAAGTACCGCATCAAGTGGTGTTGCCATTTGATAAGAAATAAACAGCGCCCGCAAATATCACCGCTTAGTCATCGGACATCGCACGCATCTACGAGTATGTAACGTTCATAGTTCATACGCTGTACCATTGCATATAACGAACTCATTCACCGACAAAGGTCTGTAAGAAATGTTTGTAAATACATAGAAACGAATACATATTTTTTCGGGAGGAATGTGTGAATGCGTATTGTATATGTACCTCGTAAAAATTTAAATGCTACGCGAATGTCGCGAATAATTTATTGCATAGACCTTGTACCCATTTTATGCGGGTATACCCTGCGATATGACGGTTTGTGAGGAAACAAAATTAAATGTAAATGTTAATGTTTTTCACCAATATTTGTATCGACTTGCGCGGTGTAGTGTAAATGTTAAAAGTGATAAAACATTATAATAGATTAGTTAGATTCATGAAAACCAATAATGTGATTCGTTTGAATTCACGCTCTCGTAATTCCAAAAGTTCAGTACTCGTTACCATCCATACATTGTACGATGTACAGGATACGGAGTTTTTCTAGCTCATCGTGTCTATGCTATCTCGTGAATACCTGAACTATCTTTGCCTTTAAAATTAGAACCGCGCGCTTATGTAGAGGCACATGATCAAAACGTATTTTTGCGTTTCAGTATACATTCGGCAGTTACGGCCGTATTAGATCGAAGCGTGCGCGGGCGCGTTTTAGGTGCATTTATAAATTCATCGTCTATAATACATGATTGTCGAGTATCGTTCGGTCCAGATGCGGGTCGGTCCCGTGGTGAGTCACGATTCTCGGAAGAGGCCGCGACTATTTTAGACTGTGTCCGCTTACCTTCTAGGAACCGGGTGGTGTGGGACCAACGACCGATCGCAAAGCCAAAGTATTGTTAGATCGCGAATGGGGTTGCTTGGGCCACCATCGTAATGTCGCTTCCTCATCTTATTCTCGCAACTGCTAAACCGCATCTCTTCTGGGAAACAAAGCTCGGCGTTAGTGCAGCTCTACGAACTGGTGCCCGCTGTACGCGATGCCGCTTTGAAGCTTCAGATATAATAGGAGCTGGCACATAGGTACACGATGATTCAGTTACTAGACCGATGTAAGAACCTTCGCAATTTACTACATACATTGGCAAACAATGTATCATGCCTTTTGTTACTACCCATCTGTACTACACTATTGCTTTCTCGGTGAAAAATAGGTTTAGACTAAGTCGAGAGGACCAGTACCGGTACCATTGCATTTTATTTTGTCAGGTTGTAATGCAAACCTAAACATCAAAATAAGTAGTTAGTTATGAGTTATTTGTACGTTTCAAGAAACAATATCGGCCATATATTATAATTACGTCTGAGACAGTGTCAATATTGATCGGCGTCTGCAGGTGTAGACTGGTTCTATCTATTTATCCACCGCTGCCGAATCGCACGCGTTTCTGTGTCAACAGACAAATTGGAATTGCATATGTGATGTATACCTATGTCGAAAATGTAAGGGTATCATAGAGAGGAAATTAAAGTATGTATTTATTTACGAGAGTGTAAGTCTTGAGTAATATAAACAACAAAATATATTTTAATGAAGCATAAGTCTGAAAAACTAGGCGCGTGCGTAACGTTCAATAAACTGTCAAGTGAACAAGTAATTCGTTAGGTGTCTTGCCTACATTCCTGAGAGCCAGTTAACGCTTTACGGTAGTTTTGATAAACGATTTCAGGTGAAGAAAGCCTCATGGCGCGCCCTGCTGACTCAGCCGCGGACGTCAGTGCGGTAAGAACAGCATCGCGTTAAAGTAAATAAGTCGTAATATTTTCATGGGTGCCGCCGCGGCGGGCACCTCGCCCGCTATCCGCTGCTCAAATAAACAAACGTGTTGATTTTTATACAGTAACGTCGGCCTTTGAGAGCCGTTCGGGTCGGCTTCATCGTTTCTCGTTACCGATTATCGCTAATCACGGACGCGTTTTTTCGTAAGAAATATTTTACGTCCATTCGCTTCTAAAAAGTATAATTTCTGCGTTCGTTACGAAACCGCAGTGCTGCATCGCAGTGGCACAGCCGCGCGAGAGCGGGAACCATACATCTTCCGTAATCCCTATTGTTGAGATGAGCCAAACGTATTTGTCGCGTGTCAACAGAAACGCATTGCGCGTGCACGCATGAATCAGCTCGATACAATTAATCTAATTTAAGGTTATCGGGGAGGCATGGGACGGGATCGGCGTCGTCGCCCAGTCTGCCGCCGTGCGCCGGCGCATCGCGCATGCACTCGCGTGCACTCGGGCCCTCGCTCCCGACACTCGTGTCACAGTGCATCTACGCCCCGTGCAACCCACTCCCCATGGACTCCCTAGACGACCCCTATGTTATAGCTCAGTGAAATGCCGCAAACCGACTGTTCTGTTAAAGTTTCGATAACAGTGCAGCCTAATCGCAATAAGTTACAAGTGTTCGTTGACGTTTTCATGAGTGAGTAGATTAACCGTGTTATATTTTAAGTAATCAATAATTTTATATAAATATTAATTTTAAATCTCTCTCTAAGAGCGCGAGATTTAATCTAAGAATCTTTAAATCTCGCGCTCTTAATTTTAAATCAACCACCAATTTGACCAATTTGACTGTTCGAATAATATTAGCTGTGAAGACAGCCTAATATTGAATAAAATAAAATATTTTTAGTCGTACAAAAATAGAACATTGAATTTAATGTGAGATAGATAAGATGTGAGGAACGAACCCAAAAGGCACAACAGCGAGCATGGGAGAAATAATAAGAATTAAAACATGCCCAGTGAGAATCAGGCAGTTAAATTACGAGTATGTTATCCATCCAACCCAATTACGAGTAGAAGGTTCGACCAGGAAGGTAGCGATATCGTCTTTGGATTCATTTAATATTATTTCAATAATTTAAAAATAATAAATTGTTGATGTGTTCCTCTGAATGTTTACAAGGCTAGGCACTCTCTCACCCAAATTAATACAATCATAGTATAAATTTACATATTCTGCTAAAATTAGAATTAATTTGTATTAAATCAACTATTTTGTTCTTGTTCGTACACTCTTCAACGATGTATTAAAAAATCAGTCAAATATGAGATTTTATTTCAGGAATAGAAAATTTGTTTTGTCACACATAATTTATTGTTATTGTCAGTCATTGTCCAACTTCGCGCTTACCATCCTCTCGTTACTCACAGCTCAGAATATTGTGACAGATAACGATCTACCTGCCACGATAAATCATAAAACAAAAATATGAATGTATTGAGTGGCATTAAAATCTCGCGCCAAATTTATAATCTGTGCTAACGATCGCCGACAGTCAAATAATCGGATGTCAGAATGCAATGCTGTGGATACCTACTGGCTTGGTATCGTTGCGGCGTAGTGCCGTGCCGTCGAATGACGCTTTCGGCGCATATAATGAGTCATTGCTAATTAGTCTGGTCTACACCGACCGAACACCCCTGTTAACCAAATGTCCTACGCGCGTGTTAGTTTTACCAATATATTTAAGATTTTTTTCCTTTTTCTATTAAATAACAATATATTTTTTCTCTTCCGCTGGTTTGCGAAGTTGCTGCTCCTGAGAGAAATACGCCACTTACTTAGTTTTTACTCTCTTAAAAAAAATGTACTCATTATAAAATGTATAGTTATAGTAGATGTGGAGGTTAGCACCATTTACATTGTTATAGATCCAGAGAACCGATAAAGGAAACAAGCGCACCTAGCAAGTTCACTTGTATACTGCGTGATACAACGCTGTTCGACCGGTTAAGACCTTGCTATTTGTGCCAGTAGGACGAGCAAGGGACTTGCGATGTGATGTAAACACTGAGAGCTATCATGTCAATTTAGACACTTTTAACATTGACATCGGGCGGCATTTGCTTCTGAAATTCACAGAAAACGTCGGAGTCAACATACTTACATTCTCGTTTTCTTTTACAACCGTTATAGAAGAATTCAAAAATTTATTTTTAAATTACATTAAAGTGAAATTACAAGAGGCAGAAGATCTGTTGGTTAATGCAATAAACCGCCCTTCAATCGAGCTACTTGACAATGGCAGCTGACTGGCTGAGTTGCTCTGTGCCGCGTATGGCAACACCTCGCGCTCGGCTCCTGTCCAAAATTACGACCTCTCTAAATTTGTTCCCAATGTTAATTCTTTTTTTGTACCGAAGCACGATCACGTAGCACACTAAGGCTACTACTCTCTTTGATCAGAATTAACTTTGTTTACGCGTCCTAAACTCAAGTGGATCAGCCCTATCTGTTTTGCTCTTCTGTTTTCGAAGTAGGGTAAAACACCCAGTTGTTGTCAATCTTTTAGCGAGGACTTAAATTTAATTCAAGTGTATTTTAAATGTTATGAGGTTATGACGTTCAATAAGCGTATACAAAAACCATAATATAATGAAAAAAAATGAATCTGAATCTAAAAATCACTATGTATACACACATTGCTGTCCGAAAGGTTGTTTATAAAATTTACGAAAGATATTAACTAAACTAAAAAAATAAATACACATAATATTTATAATTGAATTAGAAAAAATCAACATAAAATAAATTATAGCACTTTGCCGCTACAGCGACTTGTCTTTGGTGGCAGTGCAAATGAACGTGAGTGTGGCTTGTCAACTTGACATGCTATTGTTTAGTGGGTGTGCGTATTAGCCAAAAAGGACACGGATTCGATTAATCGTAATTTTAAAGATTTAAACAAATTTCAACACTAATTAAATTGAAATAATGCCTGTAAAGGCTGAGTACTGGTGCATGGCTGACTACCGGGTGTGTTACCCTACCTATAGGAAAAAGTTCTTTGTAGTTTAACGCGTTTAGTGGGTGTGCGTATTAGCCAAAAAGGACACGGATTCGATTAATCGTAATTTTAAAGATTTAAACAAATTTCAACACTAATTAAATTGAAATAATGCCTGTAAAGGCTGAGTACTGGTGCATGGCTGACTACCGGGTGTGTTACCCTACCTATAGGAAAAAGTTCTTTGTAGTTTAACGCGACTATTAAATTTTGTGATTGTGATGTTTTCTTTGAGATACTCATTATGCGATTAACGATGAACTTAGTTTGTGCTTCGCTAAATTCTCGTAGGTAAAAACTTTTAATATTGCAGTAAATAGCATTAAAAAAAAGTGTTACTCCAATTATTTTGAGTAGGTACATTCCGAATCTATCTGTCTGTTCTGTTTTCGACATATGTGGTAGACTTTGATCAACCTTATATTGTTGAACGAAAGTAGTAGAAGTATTTTGGTGGTGATAATATCTTTATTTACATCTCTCTCTTCTGTATATTATTATTATGTATGTGTCTCATTACATAAATGTACCACATACACACAACACATATTATAGTAGTAGTTATCAAGTTATGTCGCATGCAGTCGAGTAGGTATGTCACGAGCGCGCACACAAACATCACACGATCAAACAAATGAAATATTTCTTCTAAATAGGGGCGTTCGCATCGCGGTGAAGCGTTGGGCGATGAGACATTTTGCAGACGGCGCTTAGCGTGATTCAGTCTGGAAAGATTGCCTTTATAGCTGCGATGGTGGTGCTCTGTGGCCGGGCCGTTGGCATCGGCAACTACATGACTAACCGCTCTAGATACAATCAAACTATGTGACAAGTTTATTTCTATTCGGAACAACACATTCTGCTCGATATAACCGCCTCAAAGTTGAACATCTGCTGGCTTTTTTTCGACGACATAAGTAGGTCGGGGCTCGCTCCTGCGTCACGCGCCTACCGGCCTGGGAGCGGACGCAAACGCTAGCGTTTATACGCAAAATCATTACGCGGTGACCTCGTGTTCTATCTCGATATCTAGTTAACTAGACGTAATGCTAGTTACGCTCTCACAAGTGGCAACACTTGTTCAATAATTGTACTATCAGGTCTGTAACCTAACCGTTTACACCTGCGTAATGGCGTGCAGACAAAGCTCGCGAGTTATTTCCGTATTCTCTATGCTAATAGAGCTCTACTCCAAAAGCTGATGTTCTCTATATTTCTCTATATTTTCATACAGCCATTAATAGAGGCGTGATTGCTCGCAGCCTAAAATCTATCTAAAAAACCGTCGTGAAGACCATAAATTCCCATTATACGTAACGCATTTCCACCGCATGATCTTAATACACAGAATGACACAGCTCACATTGCATAAACTTAAGCACTTTAGCAACTAAAGGGTCTAGATTATTCCTGTTTACTTTGTTCCAATTTAATATCTAATTTTGAGTGTGTCAAATTAAGACTAAAACATCAGTCGTCATACGTTTTACTTTATCACTGAAAACATTCTGAATTCTTGTCCAATCAACTTTTTCAAAAAACAAGCTTCGTGAAGCGTGAGCATTGGTTGTTCTTGTAGCCGCTAAATTGACTGTGGCAACCGAGTTACGATCAAGTTAAAACAGCCGCTATGCTATATTAAAGCTATATCTTGCTTGAAGCTCAGATATTCTATATCTACACTTTTAGTAAACTAGTCGTCCCACACCGACAGTTTGGTATTTTTTTTTTAGCTGCTATAATTGTTATTTTTAATGTTGGACTTTTCGTGTCCTAACAATGGCGAGTACCAATACAATCAACACAACTACAGGTAGTATAATTTTAATTAATTCACAGGTTTATAGGAGGTTAAAAGTTTATTCTAAAAAACATCAGTAAAGTTGAGTGTCCAGTCGTGAATTGCGCAGGCGCGTGCAGGGGCTGGAAAAATGCCTCCGAAATACAGCGTGACTAAGCGGGCTATATCACAGCGATCCCCTTGCCAATAGCATTGATAGTATTTCCTGTTGCTGCTTAAATTTTTCCACTCCCTCACACTGATATTTT
>DWTT01000476.1:0-15432 GCA_018250895.1 Carterocephalus mandan | reverse complement strand
CCATAATGTAGAGACAATCGGCTTCAAATCACGTGACCTTATTTCCCATCCTCTTTTAGTTCTGTTATCAAAGGTTGTTCCAATCGAATCCGTGATGTGAGTGACGTTTAATTTGAGAAAAGCGTAATCTGTGGTCCTATGGAGCATAAATATAATAGATATCTATGCTGATTATGAGTGTTATGAGTGACTATGCTGGAGCGTAGTATCTCTTATTAGTTTGTGGCTGGAGCTGGAGCGAGCAAAGATTTGACCGATTGTCTCTTTTCTTTTCTTGTCAAAGTTTTACTGTACTGCCGCCACATGTCAGCATTAAGTTTCTAATATTATTTCTTGTTTTGTACATTTATAATACTTAAAAATGGTGAGAATTTTAAAACACATAACTAGTCAACCGAACACTCAATAGTTCGACAACAGTAACAGTTATTGATTTACTAGCTTTACAAGTGTATTTTGCTCTTGTACTACATCATTCATTACATATTGTATCACTAATTTCAGAAACCTCTTATGCTGCAAGGGCACGAGCGTGCCATCACACAGATCAAGTATAACCGAGAAGGTGACTTGCTATTTTCTGCTGCAAAGGACTCCAAGCCTAATGTATGGTGGTCATTAAATGGAGAACGCCTGGGCACTTTTAACGGGCATGGTGGTGTAGTCTGGTGTCTGGACGTTGACTGGCAGACAATTAACCTTATCACCGGTGGTGGCGACAGTTCTTGCCGGTATGTGTTGTAGCTGTAGTGGCTTATATTATTTACACTAATGTTTTATTACAATGTTAGCCATTGTAATGTTTAGTGCAAAGTGAAATAACTTAATTGAAAGCATCACAAACTAAGCCTTGTTTTCATCTAACTCTTTATATATATCAATGTAACTGTATAAAAATGATATAATTACATTTTTGCCAGAAAGTGGGAATCTAAGGGTAGGTGGTGTACACACCTGCCTCCTAATATTCCCAGTAATCACTATAGTATTTAGAGGTCAAGTGTTTCTCTAATGTACTGTTATGTGTTACTGTTAAGTTTTCTGAACTTTAATATTGATTTATGCTTTGTGCATTACAGATTATGGGACTTAGAAACTGGCAAGAATATTGCCACAATAAAAACAAATTCCTCAGTAAGGACATGCAACTTCAGTTTTAGTGCCAATCAGGCTGCCTATACCACTGATAAAGCTATGGGACATCCTTGTGCGGTAAGATTAAATTTGATTTGTATTGCAGTGCATAATCCATCCATCCAACCTCCGACTGGGGCCGAAACTGGGACAGCTTAACATATAAGATTGGTCGATAATGTCAGGAGTGGCACAATTACAAGTAATTCATTGAATTTTGTTTATTTTTGTTAATTCATCTTTCAGGTGTTTATAATAGACACAAGAACTATTGATGACTCGATTTCAACACAAACCCCAACCCTGAAGTGGGATATAACTGATTCAAAAGTCACATCCATGGTGTGGGGTGGCTGCCTCGATGAGACCATCATAACTGGTCATGAGGCAGGCGACCTCATCCAATGGGACCTTAGGGTATGTCTCAATATATAATTCTATAAGAGTATTTGCACTAACAATTTGCTGTAATGTCTTTTGTGTAGAAATAACAACAATTTTCTATCTGAGTTATTAAAGAATAAAACTTGTATCCTAGCATAAAACACTATGACTGCAATCTTTTTGAATGTGTTGTGTTATATAAATCTTATCTATTAAATCATTTTCAGACTGGCAAAAAGATTCATTCAGTGAAAGAGCACACACATCAGATCAATGACATGCAACTGTCCCGTGATGGCACCATGTTCATCACTGCATCCAAGGACCAAACTGCTAAGCTCTTTGACACTGGCACCCTTGAACTGCTCAAAGAGTATAAGACAGAGCGGCCAGTGAACTCTGCTGCTCTCAGTCCAATTCTAGACCATGTTGTTCTTGGAGGGGGGCAAGATGCTATGGAGGTGACTACGACCTCGACTCGACAGGGAAAGTTTGACGCTAGATTTTTCCACCTCGTGTTTGAAGAGGAATTTGGACGCGTCAAGGGTCACTTTGGACCTATCAACAGTTTACAGTTCCACCCTGATGGCAAGAGTTATGCATCTGGTGGTGAAGATGGTTATGTGAGAGTGCAGAGCTTTGACCAGTCTTACTTTGACTATACCTTTGATTATAACAGAGATTAGACCATAATTACAAACTCGCTTCAGTATTCATCTCATTCAGGTCACAGTGTCCAATTTTTGTACGTTATGTATCATAAATACATAGCCCCTCAAAGCTCTGTGAGTTCTTTTATAATAAACATATAAGCATATACTGAATGTTTTTTAATTCCTTTTACTTAATACACAAAATATAAGTAGGTACCTAACCAAATCATGGGCGGCCAGTAAAGAAAGAGTGAATGAAACAAGCCATATTATTTCAAGTTGAATAAAATTTATACAAAATAGGGTATTTGGTCCTGGACAATGTTTAATTAGCAAGCGCTAGCTTCTTCTTTTGTTTAATTAATCTGTGAGCTATCACAGATTAATTAAACAAAAGAAGATTAATGGAAAGGAAATAATCCAATAAAACCACAGGGTTAATATACAACATTTTACTATAAAATATAAGCAATATCACATATTAGACTTTTACAGAAAGTATGGAGTGGTGTTCTGAGGAGGAACTTCCCTTTCGCTTTCGGGAACAGCTTGGAATAGTTTTGGATTCCTTTCATTGGCTGTATTAAATTCTAATATAGAGGCTACATTCCCACATCTATAACAATAATTTGGAGCTGACCAAACTGTAACTAATTTTTTGTCAAACATGTACTTGTAACCTGCAACAAAAATATATTCACCCATAAAAAACATATTTTAAATTCTTATTATAGATAAAAGATAGCAAACGAGCATGCAGCAAACACATGCGCTGCACATGACAACTGTGACAGACTTTATCAAGACAAGAGTCCTTCAAAGATGGTCACAGATGCATAAAATGTCAGCCAGGAAGCGTAGCTACATATGATGGCTAAGAATTCCACATTAAAAGTACAATAACTGAGGTTCAATATGATTGAGGGAGAACCTTTCCTTCTTTTATGTAATTTTAGGTTATGAAATAATTTGTTCAGACATTCAAATCTACAAAAAAGCACAAACATATTGAGATATACCTTCATTAACAAGCTGATGAGCTCGGCATATTAGTGTCAGGTTGTTGTAATCCATAAATAGTTCTGTGACATAACTGCCGAATAACCAACCCGCACCTCTGGGACTTACAGACCTAAAATGACGTAAGTGCAAAATTAGGTTCAACTTGAGTTAAGATTAACTGTATCGGGCTAGTGGTTTTATCCCCGAGTGCAACAAAGAATTATTTATCACTTGAAATGCTTGAAAATGAAATGACAAAAGTATTGAATGCTGCTTGGTGTATGGAAATAGGCTACATCCATACCTTAATCGCGCCAGAAGACAACAATACCCAATGGCATTTTGAGTCAATATTAAATGAGACATAAACATAACTGGTGAAACATGGCCTTGGCACTCAACCCTTCGAGGATATAAGGGTAGATCATGACCCAAAAAAAACATATTAGAAATATTAATAGCGTCACAGCACAGGTCAATAGATACGAAAACCTTGCATATCGCATCCACCTGTATTTAAATAATCTCTGTAGTTTCTATAAGACAGTTATCACACAATTAATTTTTCAGCCTAGGCATTTAGAAAACTATAAAGTCGCTTCAGACTAGGTACATTCGTTACTTTTGAGGATGCGACGAATAAAATAGCTGCGTGTGACGCTGACGACTTCTCGACTATACAATTACGGGGCTGCGGTGGAGTGGTTGCGATATTGCATAGCCGAGAAAATAGTATATCTCTAGATGAAAATTATTCAAATGTTTCAGTTTTATGCAGCTGAGACTTACCACATCTTAATACGTGCAGGATCTGACCACAACAGGTCACAGAAGGCACCTTTGTGTGGGATTTGTTGATTCCTCTCAATGCAACGGATCTGATCTAACATCGAGATTTCAGGTGAAAGTCCTCCATGAACACATAATACTGTTTCATCTATAAGCTGTAAAAAACATTTTCATTCATTGTTTTCTGCAATAAACATTGTGGTTTATCCTTACTTATATATTAATAAGAAAGGCTATTCATATTATACTTTAAATGATCCATTGATAGTAGTGATAATTTTGCACTGAGAATGATTTGATGCGGACAGAGCTGGTGGGAACGCTATGAACATTTACTTTAACTTTTGATGTTATGTGCATTAAAAGAGGTTAACACTCACATATATTTTGAAATTTTTATTTTACCTTGAATTTTTTTTCTACTGCAGGTGGGATTTGAACCCCTGAGCCTACCAGTACTGGGCATGCACTAACTGCTGAGCCACCATAGTTTGTACCACAAGCAGGGCCTTTTTTTTATATCCATTTTAAGCGCGACAAATTGATTTTCAAGGAAAAATAATAAATAAATGTCACCCGCTGTTACATTGAAGAAAATCATTGTGAGGAAACTTGATCAACTTGTTGTTGTTGGATTCTCCATAATGATCTTGAATACATGAAGGTTTTTTATGGATATAATAAAGCAAACAAGCATGCAGTACCACCATCTGGTGCTGTCCATGACAACTGTGACAGACCCTGATCATGAAAATGGTAAAGGAAAGAAAAGTTTGAATGAAAACCACACCTTTCCAGTCAGAAAAATTTATGGAAAATCTATAAAAATGTATTAATCTGGTAACTTATAACCTCTCTATGAAAAGATTAAGATCTACATGAGATGTGATCAATAGTGAGAATGTGTCAAATATCCTACTAATCAAATTTATCAATATACTATATAGTAATAACCTATAATATAATTTTGATTGTAAAAAATTTTTGTAACTTACTGCCGCAACTGCAAGTAGGTCAAACACTCTACAGCAGTCCTTCCAAGCATTTGCATTGCCATATTTATTTAGGCATTCATCATAGAAACCATATACTTTTGTTATTTGACATGTTTCATGATTGCCTCGAAGT
Organism: Carterocephalus mandan; assembly: GCA_018250895.1. Lineage (NCBI taxonomy): Eukaryota > Metazoa > Arthropoda > Insecta > Lepidoptera > Hesperiidae > Carterocephalus > Carterocephalus mandan. The sequence continues at coordinate 10,342 of DWTT01000476.1, read as the reverse complement.
AATACAATCCTGAAAATATAAAGAAATATTGGTATAATAATTATATAAAATACATAAAATATGTAGTTTGTCATGAGTGGTGAAACTTTTAGAGCATTGAATGCTTTTGAGGGTATGTTTTTATAAGATAGTAGGACAAAATCCTAAACAGTTGGATGCATTTGGACAATCTAAAAACATCTGACAATAGGGTTGACCACTAACCCCTCTGCCTGGAGCAGCCACATGGCAGAGAACTCTCTAGCAGGGTTTCCCAAACTGGGTCCCGTAGAATAGTCATTAGGGTTCCGCCAAAATTTTCCCATATGTATTGTTGTGAAATAGGCTTTTCAGCCTACATTTATATAAAAAACTAATACAGGTCTAGATTGGATGCTACCTCAGATATACTCATACAATTGTCAGACATAATACCGAACATTATGTTAAAAATAATAAATAAAAATAAATAACTTTAAGTTAAGAATAATGTGTTTCAATTTTACTCCACAATTCTTAAAAAAAAATGTTCTTATATAAATTTTAGTGTTGATTTGTAATCATTAGATATGGGGTTCCATAAAATAAAAGGTATTAGATTGGTGTTCCATTATCTTTCAAGTTTAGGAACCCTGTTCTACTTAGTCCCTCCAGTGGGAGATAAATAAGTTGAATCCAATATTACTTTTTAAGCACTGCACTGCACTTTTCTTGCACTGATTCTTTACCTATATCAAAAATAATAGAGAGAAAAGAAAGTATTGGAACTTGCTTGTGGAATTAAGATATAATTTACACAATCTTTTAATTTGCAATATACCGTCTTTTATTCTTACAATTTTTTTTAATAAATTTGAGCTGTTTCAAAACAATGCTAGGATTATAATTTAAAAAAAAAACTATTCTAGAAATTAATCTGTGATCCTTACCTATCAGGATACCTTGCTTTAAGTGCCATTAAAAGTGTCAATGTTTCTAAACTGTAGTACCCTCGGTCCACATAATCCCCCATGAATATGTACTTTGTGTGAGGCACTTGTCCTCCTATGTGGAAAAGTTCTTCTAAATCGTAAAACTGAAATCAATTTCAACAGGGTTTTATCAGGAGATGAGATTTATAAAGATGGACTTTAGTTAATACCAACTATCCTTAATCTGATTTCTCTTGAGAAATATTAGCGTTCCGAATACTAAACCCACGAAAATCAAATTAATTAATGAATAAATATAACAATAATTGAAAATATATACTATACTATACTAAATAATATAAATATATACTAAATAATTACCTGTCCATGTATATCTCCACACACCGTTACAGGTGTTTCGACCGGTTGTACATTGGGTTCTTCAAGAAGTAAATCGCAAACTATATTACAGAGCTCCCTTAAATCATCTTCGGGAAGATATTTACACCGTTTTGCAATTTCTATCCACTTATCAACGTCGCTCATGATGTAGAAAATCGTCGTTGCAAAAGACAAAATAAAATGCTGGGCAAGCAAAGCAAGTACAATATAATACAATGAATGAAATGAATGAATGAACAATCAATCAATCAAACCAAATCAAAGAGTTTAATAGTCTATATTACACATCACAGAAGCACTAAGACTATCCACAGGCTAATAAAGAAACTAGGTACGTTATTATATTCTATGGGTATTTTTTTCTTCTATTGGTTATTACTTTACTTTAGTCCATCTAGCCAAAACCTAACCAAAAGCTAGCCACCACCCACCACCACCATAAAACAAAAATGTCAATCTTTATCTGTCACTGTCCGCTATTATAACCACAGAATAGAACACTATTACAGATTCAGATTCATTTATTTTTATTATACTGTATTTGTATCACAGAATAGATACACAACTAAATCATTTGATATAATGTTTAATAATTCAGTATGAATACTTTACTTTCCTCTGGTGTTGCTTATGTTCTTAAGCGACGGTGACTACTTACCGTGGTGGCCCGTTAGCTTGGCTAAAATCTATATAAAAAAAAATTACTTGCTTTCTCCTAAAACTTCATAGAACAAAAAAATATTTTATCTTCTCTAAATAGACAATCAAATAGTATTCGATATTTAAAATTTGGCAACCAAAAATCTTCATTCCCAGGAACGATCGGACATTAATATTGTCCCTTTCTTTACGACGACTAGGTAGGTAGGTACTCACCCGAGCGCCCGCCCTGTAACGAACCAGTCGTCGCCTCATCTTAGTGTGGCGTGTGGTAAGACGTGTTTCCCTAATAAATATTGACGTTCTCCTTTTATTAAAAGGACGCTTAAATCATTACCCTCCAGATTACGTTTTTTCAGTATCCAAGGTCGTAGAGAACCTTGACCTTGTCGTGACCGAACCATTCGATCAATTTTTCGTCATCGAATGTCATCCATCTTAAAAATTGTCCGTGGCATTCAGTGAGCTTATTGTATTCGAGAAAACAAACGTGATTCACCACAGAGTACATTATATAAATGTGATTCAAGCACACACAGATTAGGTAGATACTACGTATGATTCACGTCAGATCATCAGATCAATGACTGCGAGCGTTGGCGCAGCTTGTAGTTAAGTTGTAAGTTTTGTAGACGTTAAATTATAGCAGTAGCAACTTGCTAATTCATGATGGAGCCAGGGTACCTGTGAAATTCACAAAACACAATATGGCCAACTTCTTATTAACTGGAAAGTTAAAAAATGGTGGCCATATTTTCCTTACAAAATTATTGTTGTGAGGGTCAAATACGTTTCTTTCTAGCCTTATGTAACTGGAGTTGCTTATTTTTCAGTTAGACAATAACTACTTGAGAAAAATAAGACCATAAGAAATACAAAGTTTATTTACTATGAAAACAAACATGCATACGTTTTTTAAATGTTTTAACATTTTGTTATTCATTCATTGGGTGCAATATTTATGCCGCTGTGAGTATTTAGAACATAACAATGTAGAAACTTTTCAGTGGGTATAATATATAATTCATATGTAAAACTTTTTGAATGGGACGGATTCACATTTTTGAAAATGCTGCATTTTAGAAAAAAAGAAACATTTACAAACATTACATGAAAATTTAACAGATGTTAAATTAATTGTTGGCTGTTTAATTTTTTATTTTTCAGCTAATTAGTGTCAGCCTTTTCCCCCAATATCACTAAATTTCAAGCTTGCCAAGGCATCACTTAATCACAGAATTCTTTTATTGTTTGATATAATATTCAATACACAGTGAGAAACTAATCATTTTAAGTAAAGGTTATGTCAAAGTGTATTCCATTAACATTCAATTACCTTACCTAAGACCAATTGCAAGTAAATTAAAAAATAAATAGCGGATGCAATGGTCAATTATCATGGTTAAACATGAAGTAAACCTAAATTAATATAACAAAATAACATACACGATAAAAAGCGTAATAACTAACAATTTCGACTTTTGTTACTTTAGAAGAGGTATCAATACCAAATATAAAAATTACTTAAACTCGAGAGAGTACCAGTGATCACAGATTCTGAAAATTCCGTTTATATTAGTAAAAAATTACCCAACAGCTTAAAACGGATTTACTTATGTAACGAATAATATGAAATCTGATACTTGCCCATCCCATGAAATATCTAGGGTATAAAATTATCGAGAATAGTTTCTCCACAAAATTTTAACACTAGTGAAATACATAAATGTAATTTTAATAAAAAAGTTACAATTTTACAAACTTTTCTTATGTCATATTTTTATTTTATTTTAAGATATTTAAAACATGAGCATGTACCAGTTTTCAATTTGTCAACGTATAAAGGATATGATCAATATCATTTACTACTCACTAATAATGAAAACCATGTTTGCCAGCCAGTACCCTGAATAAAATTACAAATGCATATTTCACTTTGGCAAATAGGAAAGCACATTGCATAATTATCACACACAACCTCAACAAAAATATGTATATGAAATCACAATAAATAAAATTTGAAAGAGTATAACTAGTTAATAACTGTACTGGCGTGCAAACATTTTCATGGAAGTTATTATGACTTGGTTACTGAAATACAACTTTTATATTTAAAGAAAAGTGATTTCTGTTTTTTTGGAACCACACCACTTAGTCATAAATGAACACAAGTGAACTAAAGTGAACGTCAGGTGCCAAATTTTAGGAAAACTAAAAAGACCCTGTTACAAACATCAAGCTACTAAAATAGGTTAACATTAACAATGAAGTTCAAAACTAGTCAAAAAATGTCTTCCAGTAGGTTTGTCATTCCGAAAATATACTTACTGCTAGAGGACAAACCTCAAAAACTATTCTCGCACTAGCTAAACTCTCCTTATAAATAAAGTAATACAACAAGCTTATTGTAACTCGTGAAACTTCAAATGTCCTATAATAATAAAACTATAGCTGTGATACTGGTATACTGAAAGGCTGACCACATACATTTACAATTCCAATTAGGATGTTACGTCACAAAACACGTTAAAGAACAGAAAGGCCATGATGGTAAGTGGTGACCATCGACAACATCCTCGAATTGAGTTGGCGTAATAATAAAATGTATGTGGCCGACCTTAAGCGATATTATGTTGTGCTCAGCTAAAGCAAATAAGACGCCCAATCTAATAATCCTTATAACCAAGTAAGCATGCATACATTATATCTATTCTGTTATAGCTCTTGCCTAAAATGGTCGAAATATAGGCAACCCTTTTCTGAAGGTACATGGTACAAATTAACATTAACACTACAAAATAAAGTTAAACAAAATTATTTAAAAAAAATGTGTCGAATAAAAAGAGACTCGGAGATCGGAGACGGGTAGCTCACCCTATTGTCATTTTGACATATCAAGTAAAGACAATAATGATTATGGTCCAAGGTATACAGGGGTAACAGGAATATATGAGGGGAGCCATGAGGGGCGCTATTTTCGATATTAATACTTACCTAGAGTCGTCACAAGTCATTCAATCGACATCCATTTGATTAAGTATGTTAGTTCTGATGAAAAATTTTATTCAACATTTAGCAAAATACTTTTCTTTATGGTTATATTTTATTAATAAAAGTACACGTGTACACGTATATATGTATAAATATGTATGTATTTAACTTTTTAATCTCGAATGTGGATAATTTTAGGCATAGCTTTTAGATGTTTCGCTTATACTTTCTGAAGAACACTAATACAATGTTATATTAACAAAATTATGACATGACTTAAAAAATATTACCAATGCAAGAAATTAGTTCCTATTGAACTCCGCAACATGGCCGACCCTCATAATAATATTCCCGGGCAACCTATCACAACAGTTTCATCTTCCCATGTTGCTGTATATTACTTTGAACCCATTTAGAATTGTTCTAAGCAATACCAAGTTGTAGCTTAGCAACCACGTTTGTTTCCTAGGCTGTTCACTTTTAATAATGAACTATTTATTTAAGTGCAGTACGAAGTTATACCACGTTTTATAATAATTAATTAGTTTTTGCGAACCAAATACCCAAATTGTTGGCATTTCTATGCAATTAGGCCTTAACTTCATAAATTACGCTTTAGATCTTTTCATTAAACTCCTTGGGCACGGAACACATAGATTTATCTCATTAGGTATATCATTAAAAAACAAATACTGAGTTAAAATATTTGGTTCTTATTCAGAAAAACAGTTACAGCAATCAAAGACAGTATAAAATCTGATAAAAAGTTTTTATAAAGTTCAACTAGAATTACTTTTGTCGTTTTTCATTGCTCTGGTTTACTGAATAAGTATAGTTGCGTAAAGGATTATGTTATATTGTCAAAGTGGATTGACGATAGAACCGGGTAGTTCACTTGAACTGACCAAGTACGAAAGCGTCCATAACCTTAGGGACGTGTTCGTCGATGCCGACTATGTCTAGGATGCCTTCGTGGCTGCCGTCCGTAGTGCCCACACGGTGTGAAGCCAGTGACATTACGATCAATCTGAAATGAATTTATATTTATACGTGAGAATAAAAGCTAATTTCGTTCCAACACTTAAATATTCATAGTAATTGATCGGTAAAATAAACTGTTTATAAGATTAAAGAATCTTCGCGCACAAGACATTCAAATATCAGGGTTGTGTTTCGATGTGAATAAACCTTCGATTACGGAAGAAAATAAACCTCGGAATAAACGCATGGGGTGACGTTACAGTTCAAACGCATATTTCGAAATAGTAGGTACATAATATGTTTTATAAAACTTGTCGATCATCCAAAGCTCAAAATCAATGCATAAGAAAAAAAATTATCTGAATAATAAGTTTTTAGATATTAAGGAGGTAGAATTACAATTTCTTTTGTATGAGTACTGTGTTCGTGCCAACGTTCGTCAACCGACCTATACTTAACATTACTAAGACCCAAAGTGGTGTTCTAGCGCTGCAATGCTCGCAAAGTTGTGCAATTTTCTTGTCCGGCGTGGGCCCGTTACATGCGCCGCGCCGGCGACATGGAGCTCGCTCCTTTCGTGCTATTGTTTGTTCCGCATAGCAGACGGAAGACGCGTCGCTATGAGCGACGCTAGTGTTACAACCGGTTTACACCCAAGACGAGTTAACGGATGTCCCATTCCTCCCCTGAAGGCCGACCGCTCCCTAGAGAGCTGTTGGACCCCCCGACCATCAGCGGGAAATAGCGACTAACGGCTGTAGTTCCGCGCGCGCGCTACGCTTGCGCGATGACACCATCCCCCACGCTCAACAGCGAGGATGTCACCGACGGGGTTCACCCCTGGAGCAATTGCCCAGATAGAAGGATCCCTTACATCCGAATTTCCTCACGCAAGAGCACTCACATCGCTGCGAAAGAGGAGGAAAGGTTTCGTTCGACGGATGTCCCACGTCAAAGATGACAAATAGTTGAGTTCTTATTACTTACTTGGCGTTACCGAGTCCCGATGTGGCCCTGTAGCGCAGCAGGGCGCGCGCGGGGCAGTGGTCCGCTATCTTCTTGTCCGGGTGCGGCGGGGGCCCGTAGCGGCCGCCCGGCCCGCGCCCGCCGCGGTCCTTTATGTCCAGCTCCATGAAGCGCGACACCCGGTCGACCATGTTGATGAACACGTCGAACTTCTGGTTCGTCTTAGCCGCCCATTCCAGCGGCGCGTCCAGTTGCACCCGCCCGAGATTAGCTTTCTGTGAAAGTAAATATCTATATAGAGTAGACTCTATCCACTTTAAGTTCAATAATAATGTACCTTGACGAATTTCGAAAATTGTAACAACGAGTTACTTGCCGTGTTCTTCTCGGTAGCTTCAACTTTATGAACCGGCGGTAGATAAAACATGTAATGAAGTTCAGTAAATTAGTATAACGCTGCTCCAGTTATGTTTGATTAGTGCGAAGGTCTTCGACAAGGCTTAGCACCATTGAAAACAACCAGGACCGACGGTTAACGTGCCCTCCGAAGCACGGTAGCGCCCATAAATGTTTGCCACTAGCGGTCACCCATCCACAAACCAACCGCGCCCGTCGTTGCTTAGCTCTTTCGATCACATTGAATCGACGCGAGCCATTGGGCTATGGACGCTACTGAAAACCAGATTGTGTGAGGACAATTCAATGGACCAAGTTTAGTAATATGTATTACAGAAAACTGGTTGTTCCTCGTTTTAAACTCATTAGTGATGACGAGTCAAGTGAGACGTACACGGAGCGCCGAAGCGCACATTTTTATTCTAGTTGCAAGTGCACGCGATTGTTAGATTTAAGCCACGAGAACACGCAAATAGATTGATTACTTGGTTCATACTTGCAGTATGCATTTCTTGCATTTATTTATTTAATTTACGCTTCGTGCTCAAGATGTTTTTGGTAAACCCAGAAGAATAATATGATTCGTGTGAAAGTTATAAGCTTGCTATGTAATAAATTATTATGAAGTCAAATCGAGATGTTACCTTCCTAGAATTCACTATTTTTACATTTGCTTATATTTAAGTTTCGCCATAGTAGACCTGACTTACCCTAAAAACAAATTCAGCCTCATCAATGGTGGAGAAATTGCGCTCGATGGTCACCACCTGCACTCCTTCCTCGGTGAACACCGCCAGCTTCACGTTCTTCTCGCGTTTCAACAGCTGCAGCGCCAGGACTAAAGCTAAAACAAATATAAATAAATGTAATGGACATTCTGACTTCACACGGCCATCTGAACCAAACTAGGCAGAGCCTGTCCTATGGGTGTCAGAGACTGATATGCGTACATGGATATTTTTTTAAATACATACTTAAATAGAACGACACAGACACGGAACAAACACAAGTGTTCGTCACACGAATGTTTCTCCTGAGTGGAGATTCGAACCCACGATCCCTGGCGCAGAAGGCAGGGTCACTACCGATTGCGCCAACGGGCCAGTCATATGATTAATCAATAACATCAAAAACCGTCACCATTTACTACTTTTTAAGTTTGAACCCTCCACCAATCCGCATTGGAGCAGCGTGGTGGAGTATGCTCTACACCTCCCGCAGCTGCGTCTGTGTGGGAGACCCGTGCCCAACAATGGGACGGTTATGGGTCGCAGCGACGTTTGAACCCGTCAATATAAGTAGTTTGTCATACAAACACACTTGATATCGGAGCACTGGGCGAGCAAGTTTTTTCTTGCTTCTTCCTGTAAAGGACCCCGGCGGGTCACTAGATTAAGAAGATCCACTTTTACTACTATAATGTCAAAATAGTTATTATTCACAAATCGTCGTGCCCAGAACTGACACGTGCTTCTTGCTCTCCTTTTCCGATCATGTTGTTGTTGTTGCTAGCTTTCGTCAATTTGTTACATACCGGCGTGTCCGGGAGTGACGCACTTGTTGTAGAAGCACTCTGCGAGCAAGTGCTTCTTGCTCTCCTTGGCCGGCGCCTCGGTGTCGCCGCCCGCGCCACTCGTGTTGTTGTTAGCGTTGTTATTGTTAGCTTTCGTTATCTGTTTCTTCGTTTTGCGAGTCACCACGAAGTTTTTGCAAAAGTGACGACCTGTGATAGACACAATATACAATATTAGCACTATAACTATCAATTTTACTTCATCAAGAAATATCACAAAGCTTTAATGTTAACGGATGATATTTATAAAACTGGAAAGATTAGTGATTGTGATTAAATACTGCAATGTGTGACGAGATACACACACAAAACAAAACGCATAATTGAAAAAAAAAATGTCATGCATAAAAATTTTCACCCTCGCGTTAGACCTCAAAAAGCTCGTACTGGTATGAAATTTTTCTAACAGCTGATACTGATGAAGCTGGCAACATCAATTAACTTCTGTCAATCCGTGCTTGGTGGACTATATCTTATCCCTTACTTTCCGAAAACACTTCCCCACAGGAAGATTGTAAAAGGGTACTAAGAAAGACTGTACTAATTAATGAAAAATGATTTCAGTACTCGAGCGCCCACATGCTTCCGTTGAAGAAAGTTAGTTAAGATTTGATTCATACCTTTGAACATATGGTGTCTCATATCCATCGTGATGAGGTATCGCTTTTTCGTGGGTCTCGTAAGGAGCCAGGTTTGTTCGATAAGCTTGTTCAGCGCAGCTAAGATGGCGGGGTTCGGCGGATAGTCGATGCCTGTTGGAAAATTAAATTTATTTTTACTCTATTCTATATTATCTACACATAATGTCAATTGAGTAAAAATCATAATGGTGAGTAAATAAAAATCAATATGGAATAAATTTATTTTTTAGAATTCAACTGATAAAAGACAATTATGTTCCTAAATACATTTTCATAGTCACATTTACTATATTTATTTTTTATATGAAATTAAGAATCTATAAGAATAAGAATAATAATAAAAATAATCGATTCTTTCTGGGTGGTGTATGTGTACATAATGTGTAACTGTTATATATAATGGATGGTGTTTTGTCAATTTCTTAGTTTGTCCTTCCTCTCCTTTATAGATTATATACAAAACCTACTCGTACAAGGGTTGTATTTAAAGTTCGCTCGCAAGATACCTAGTTAATGATAAACCAGCTTACCCCAAACCTTGACCTCCTTGGGGTGTCGTTTGGTGACGTTCCACTTCCACTGCTGGGTGTTGGAGTCAAAAGTCTGTCGGGTACGACGACGCAGTTGCCTTTCCGCTGCCACTTTGGCTTTCTCGTATTTCAATGGTCTGTTTCCATAAAAATAATATAATTTGAATCTAAGATAATCCATACTTCCATACTAATATTATAAATGCGAAAGTAACTCTGTCTGTCTGTCTGTGTTGCTTTCACGCCAAAACTACTGAGCCGATTTAAATGAAATTTGGTACACAGATAGTCTAGAGCCTGAGAAAGGACATA
>DWTT01000475.1:0-15440 GCA_018250895.1 Carterocephalus mandan | reverse complement strand
GCCAACGGGCCTGTGATAATATACTATAATATAAATTATAATAAAATGTTCACAAACGTGCAAAGTGCAAACATTCGTACAAATGTCAAACATTTGCACGCATGTGAGTGACCGGGGTAACATTATTTTATGAATTTTATCTGTGACTGCAGCTGTGGACTGCAGACACAGGGTGGTGTCTGGTGTGGTTGTGCAAAACTGTCAAATAGGAAAAAAAAAGGCTTTAATTTAAAATTTTAACTGTCTCGAACGAAGGTGTAGAGAATCTATTCTGATGGGGATCTATCTATTTGCAGTGTAAGAAGTGCTTGTGTGTTGTTATTGTTTGTCATAAAGTAAATATACTGGCCAATTATATTTCCAAGTAATACTGTTTACACAGAAAACATTTTAAATACTGAAAACTGTTTATTTGTTAGATAACCTTCTATACAAGCCGGCATGGAGGACAAGAATGAAATTTTCTCACAAAGACTGATAAAAGCAGTGCTGTGGAATATTGGCTTACAAACCATTCTTGCTATTGTGCTGGTGTTTATTATTCAAATTGATCTGTTGCATCCAATCACTGGTATATTATCAGCTTTCGATGATATTTTGAGCTGGAAGATGGGGCTCAATGTTGTGTTACTTGTCTTGTTATCATTTTTTCAAGCATACATTTACGGAAGTTATTATACAAAGCCGGCGCCAAAGCGATTTACAAGGTTCTCTATGTTCCTAAGTATATTCACTGTTCAAAACATGATTTTTAGTATTTTGTATGCATTGAATGGATATTTCACAATGAGCTTGTACTCTTCACTTGCAAAGAGCAACTTTACAGAACTGAGAAAGGAGTGTAAAAGCTATGATGGCCATTGTCTAGCAGAGCAGAGTTTATTTCTTCAATTTGGTGGAATGTGGATGGGTCTCTATTACTTTTTAAATGTGTATATTTTTGGGACAGCAGTATTGACATTCCCTCATGTTTATCAAGATAAATTCCAGCAGATAAAATTGGTCACAAGTAATGTCCTGTCTCAAGGATTTAGAAACTCAATGGTCCCAGTTGCATACTACTGTATCTTTTACTTCTTGTGGGGAAATAAACCAAGAATTGTGGTTGCAGATGTTTATAGCTTGTACTTGGAAGATATCCCACTAGACAGTTTTTTTAATTTAATCGGCTCTGGTATATGGATTGGATTGTGGTTTTACACTAGTTTATTTTTTGTGTCTGTGTATACTATGAGAACAGTCTTCAACATTGTACTTACTGAACCTATGAAATTTCCTATTGAATCTAGCACCAGTATGACACTTTATAATGCTTTGTCACAGAAAACGCAGTTTACTGGTTATCTAGGTGCATTGGATTTAAAAATTATGTCAATGACAGATCCAATTCGAAGATCCTATATCTACACATTGTCTCAGCCTGGTGGACATCCTCGCAACTGGAATAATTTGTTAGAGAGATGTTTGGGGATCCTGAATAGCTTCAGTAAAGAATTGGATGTCATAAACGGTGACAACACCCCACATGAAACTGTCTCCTCATTTCCAAAAAATAAATTGAATGTGACCCCACCTTCTATCTTATATCCCGGGAGCTTGAGGAACATGGCGCAGTCACCATATCTGTTAGAGTTGAAGGATCATAACAAGAATAAAGTGGAGAATACATTTACAGAAGCTTTGAAAGAGGATTTTAAAAATCTCATATGTAAGCTATGTCAAAAGCCTGGTGTGAATTACTTTTTTGGGGAACTTACTGATACAAGATTGAAGTTTGTACTTATTCAGGCACAACCGGTAATGTGGGTGTGTGAAGGTCTGGCACATATTACAGCGGCATCACTGAAGGAGGATAAATATGGAGTGGTGCAGGCTGACTTGCCTATAGTAATACAGGCATTAGTAAATCTTAAGCAAAACTTAGATAAATTGACAAAACCTGGCCTTATGCCAAGGAAGCACATTTTAAATGATTTACTTGCAATGAAAATAAAGTCTGGACTTTTGTCTTCAGTAAAACGAAGTTTATATAAAATTGTTCTTACCTTTTCTAAATATATTCACGAAATACAACTTGATGCTGATACCCAAACAGCTATTCAACCTTTTCTGTGCTGTAAAGAACCATAACTGTAAAACCCCTGCTTATTTATTAAATTTTTGTAGATAAATTGTGTTTTTTTTTCTTCTATTCATTGAAAAATTGACATCAAAGAGGCATAAGAGTAAGTATAATGTATTTTCCATGAAACTATTAAATGTGTTCGCCTGTATGCTTAAGTAGGAGTATGTGTCTACGATTTTCGAAATAACTGATGGTATCTATTTTCTTCCCAATAATACACAATGTGTGCTTATTGTAGTTTAATTTTACTATGAATGTAGAATTCAACTCGCTAGTTAGCATACTATATTAACAATCCATAAAACTATGCTGCAAATATATTTTTTTGGTAGGGAGTAATGTAGCAAACATTAAAAAAATATATTTAGGTAACTTAAAATTTTAATAACAATTTCACATAGGTACCATTTACGTATGTAAATTATACATTCCTATTACATAATAGGACTAATTTTTTGTTACAGACACCAAAACTACTTGCATTAAGATAATTAAAAACTCCATAGATTAATGTAAATCTGATAAAACAATACTAGCTACTAGCAGCTAAAGATCGTATATTACAATTATATTGTTGTCTAAAATCTGATGCATTTGCTATCTTATAGTAGGGTATCTTCATCGCGCATATCGCTGCTTAACAACAGTGAGCGTTGACTTGTTGCACCTAGCAGGGCAGTTCGCTCGGCTGATGACGTTCCAGATTCGCAGCTTATAGATGCTGTAAAAATATTAAACAAATTATAGTAAGTACCGTATCTTTTCAAGTCCTTAAGAACAGTACCTATGTAAATAATATGTTGTTTCATAAAAGAAAATCCATTTTTTAGCAAAAAAAGCCAGGTATCACTGGGTATGGATATTTTACATGCATATTGTCTCTGTGTGCATTATTATGGGTTTATTTCCATAAATGCAGATCTGTGGAGCCCGCACGTGTTATATTTAAATACACATTATAATTTTTAATATTTTAATCTGGAATAAGGCAGACTTAATATAAGTTAGGTCCCATGTCGAGACCTAAACATAACTGGTGAAAAGTAGGTGTATACACACCTATCTACCACTTCGGAGAACTACAGGCGTGATGTTATGTTGAAATAAAATCACATCTTCGAATACAATACATATATACTTCGAATAAATTACTTTTATTACCACAGAAGATCATTATTATTTATTACCATCGGGGCTGGCGTGCGGCGTCGGGCGCGGCGTATCCCGCGGCGTGTCGCGAGGCGTATCGCGCGGCGAGGGGCGCGGCGTGGCGGAGGCGCGGTCGGGCGACGCGAGCGCCGCGCGCACCGACCCTACCGGGGACTCCGACATCGACACCTGCAGGCTGTAGCTCTCCCTGAAACCACCAAATGTCATCATCAATTGTTCCACTACTGTTAGCGGCACGAAAGTCTAGCTCTGACCTTGGATGCGCAAATTTTATGGTATCGTCCTGCGCGGGGCGAGCGGGCTATCAGACGTAAGCGCTGACTGGTTCGCCAGACGTATTATGTCTCCCGCACTGATGCATGCCCACATCCATGCCAAGCTATCCCTTCGAATTTCGTTCAGAGCCAAACTTTAGTGTCGACAGCTGGAATGAGTCTCTTCTCGGAATCAAAACCCTTTCATTATCCCTTTGCTGGGTCTCCTCTTAGAGTGGGAGGGGTAAGGTTCACCACGCTTGTCAAGTGCGGGTTGGCAGACCTGTTGTTCGAGTATGTTAAAGAGAACCATCAGGCCTGCAGGTTTCCTCGTGTTTTGCCTAGCCGTTACAGCTGCTAATATTTAATTGCTTAAAATGGACATAAATCAAATATCAAGAACTGGCCTATCGCCGCTTATGCTATGTAACTGTCGTGTACTTTTATTTTCTTGGTAACTACTACTTACTGTCTCTGACCTTAAAATGATTTCTGAATAGCCAGTCAAAATTTTGGAACATCGTAATTTTTTATAACACACTGACAAACTATTCTAATCAAAGTAGATACCCAATTGACAGCAAATTGACTCCAGATTTCGTTCAGCGCTACATTCCCGCTGCGAACTATACTATAACAAGCCGGGTGACAGAACGTACTATCTAGTTAATAGTTAGAAAACTAAGTACATAAGTATAAAAATATTTAGATGAGAGTCGAGACTTTATAAAAAATTTTTTATTAACCTCCAACAATAATATTCTGAAAAAGCCAATTATAGTTTATTTTACGCAATTTAGAAAAAAAAAAACATATAACATAGCGTAACCGACAGACACTGATACAATGACACGTAAACAAGAGAAGAGATGCACACATACACGTGAACATGACAAATAGGCGATACTGAGGTTTTAGTTCACTGGGTAACCGTGAATTAAAACTACTAGATACGCCACTAGCAAAAAAATGGGATCCGTTCAAAATGCTTCAGTAGGCCGAGTGAGAATTTTACTAGGTGTTGGCGATAAATCTGTAAATACATTTTTTTTGTCGTTTTCCATTGGATATGGTAGACACCACACAATCCATGTAAAAACTCACACTCAGCTTTTATATTAAACAGTATTTGTTTGTTACGTATGGAAGAAGACAAGAAGATCATGCAGGCACGACACCCAATATAGTGATGGTTTACTGATTTCGGTAGTGTGGTAATGCTAGCCTGTATCCGGAGGTGGATGAGGTGTGCGAGATCTCGCTGTCGTAGGAGGTGTCGGTGAGCGGCGCGGGCGGCAACAGGCCGGGCCACGCGCGCCGCGGCGTGCTGTCGCCGCCCGGCGACGAGCACTCGTCCGACTCCAGACGAATGTGCGTCTGGAATGCAATAAATAAAATAAACTCTCACTCACCCGAACTCAAGATTCAAGACCCGAGAACAAATATTTATTTATGAAATAGAAGAAGAAAAAGGAGAAGAATATATTTAATTTCGCATATAACACAGAATAGTACAGAAAAATTATTAAGTTACAGTAGGTGTAGGTTATTTGTTTTAATGCAAAATTGGACCGCACTCAGCATTATGTCATGATTCCTTAAAAATAATGACGATGATTTTCAGTGCGGCCCTGTCGAAGTAATAAATATCTGTCCAGGCCTGTACCTTTTATTTTGCAGACAATATTTGTATTCCGATCATGGATGTCAAATTGTGTTGTTTTCTGTGTGTCCACCACCCGCAACACAGGCCTACCGTGGCGGAGTGTGTGTGTATATAGCGTTTATTATTTATTTATTTATTTACACCAATATTCATACTGTCTGGTTTTCTCAATTGTTCACTCTTTATAACGTAGTAGTCAAGTCAAGGGCAGCTTGGGCTCGTTATTCGTTAAGGTTCTATTGTCCGACTAATCGATTATTATTTTTGATGGATATGAGATAGAAAACGAGCTTGCAGCATCTCCCATCCGCTGCAGCCTATGACAATTGTGACTGACTTTGACAAGACTCAAATACGGACTGGGATGGTTAGTCCAGTTAGCTGAGACAGTTAATAAGAACATTAGTTGGTCAGTTCATTTAACTGGAACTTTAGCTTGCGTCGCCCACAGGCGCGATTTTATTAGCACACTCACGTCGGGCTTGGCGTGCCGCGAGCGGCGGAACTTAAAGGTCTTCTGGGGAGGCAGTGCGCGCGCTGCAGTTGCGACCGCACACCTTCGTCCACTTCCTTGCCACCGCGTGTCCACTGGCACGTGAGAACAGCCCGGGTAGAGAGGACATCCTAGAGACCCGACGTCCCTCCGGCCGGATAAAAGCGGCAAAGGAAGCAACCCACAACTAACCTCCTCGCCACACGACTCTAGCGCACTCACGTCAGGCTTGGCGTGCCGCGACCGGCGGAACTTGAAGGTCTTCTTGGAGGGTCCGTGCGCTCGCTGCAGCCGCGGCCGCACCGCGTCGTCTACCGCATCCTCGCTGCACGACTCACCCGCCGACAATGGCGACAGCGGCGACTGACACGTTTCGCCTATAACATGCAATATCATAGCAGCAAATACCTATTTCAATTCAATTAGCGGCACGAAAGTCTAGCTGTGATCTTGAATGCGCTGAATTTAAAGTATCGTCGACATACGCGGCGCAAGCGGGTTGTCAGTTATAAGCGCTGATAGGTTCGCCAGCCGTATTATGTATTAATACCCATTAATACCGCAACTAGCGCAGCCATCCCCTCCGAAGTTCAGAGCTACACTTTCGTGCCAATGTTTATACTCGTATTTTATTATCGTATATAATTTTGCAAATTTCATATTTATCATTAATTGTTTTAATGTTTGAGAAAAAACCCATGTATACACACGTTCATCCTGTATTCCAGGAGAACCTTTATATTTTTCGGGATCAATAGTAAAAAAGATCCGTTTAAGGAATTCATTGCATGTTTGTACCAAGTTTCATTAAGATAGGTTTTTGTTCCATCGCGCACGTAGGAATAGACAGACAGACAGACAGTAAATGTGAGAAAAATATTTTCAGATTCTGAAAATCGATTACGCATACCTGTTAGTTTAATTCAATGTACACACGCATACTCGTTAAAGTTTTATTATATGTATAGATCAACCATGATCGTACTGTAAATGTTAGCTGGAAAGAATCGATTTTGCTAAGTATTTTTAGATTTTTCAAATTCTATCATTTACTCAACATTTTTTTTCCTCCTACCTATATTCGTAAGGGAATTTTCCTCCTACCAAAGATCAGTTTTAAAGAAAATCCCAAATTGCAACAGTAAATTTAATTTTACGTATTCCATAGAATACAGCAAAATAAAGTAAGCAGTAAATAACACACAAAATTAAAGTGTAGGAAAACGTGCATTTTAATAGTTTTTTAGAATATTTTATCCAATGTTTCTCAAAAACTAAATATACATAATAGTAAAATAATAAAATAAAATAAAGTAATTACCTGAAGTTAATTTAAATTCTACGGAGGAAACAAATCGCAATTTATTTTGGTTATTGGCGTATGATGGCGTATTAATTGATGGTTTGTCACCGACGTAGCTGTAAGGTCCTGCGAAAAACAGATGTCTTGGTTATAGAATTGAAAAAAATAAACTCCAAATTCAAAAAAACATACTTTGAAAACATTTTTTAACGTAATGTATAAAACGAAAAATTTTAAAAGTCAAATTCTGAAAAAAGAAATATAGCATAATGCCGATAGGAATAAAAAAAAAAAAAAATCCTTCCCGGGAGCTTGACAAGGTCCGAGAGGCGATGAAAATTATAATCGCCTAACCAGACCCCAATTTGAGTGTGCAAAAGACCAATTCTTCTATAAATAACCTCAAACAACATATATTAATTAAATTAATGAATTAATAGAATATTAAATTAAAAATATTATCAATGTCAATGTCAGGAGAAAGCTTCTAACACAAGAACATAGATAGTATTAAAGGCGAGGTTCGTGAAGAAATGAATAAAATTAATAAAAAATTTTACCAAACACAAGCACAGACCTCCATCAAATAAAACAACTCAAGTGGGTCAACGTATGAGTTGGGCCAGGGAACAACAACGAAACAATCATGAGGGCGATCATACTATAAACTGACACGAATAAAAACGAATATTTTATTTTCAGATTACAAAGAACCTCTAAATAAACATTTTATCCCTGCATTTCCTAGCTTACACATAACCGAGCAAAGAGTAGCTGATCAAAGACGTCTTATAATACATAATAGGTAATACGACTCCTGTAGAATTCTTAGAAATGGTTTAGGAAGCTTTATTTATCATTTTGACTTCGAGATTATCGAGAAAAATTCTCGAATAAATGTATGATATATATTTATTACAGTCAGCATGCTGTGGAATGTACCTTGCTGTATATTGAAATTGTTACTGTTGTCATTAGCCCGCCCGCCGTTGTTGATGGGTCCGTCGTATAATGGGATGTGTTGACTGTTTGTTGAACTGCTTGACAGAGATTCTGAAATAGAAAATATTCACAAACTCTGTAATAATAATAGTTAGAGACAGGCATTCCACCAAACAATTTCTTTACTAAGTGTTTCAGTGCGAAATATGCTTCTGATTGTTACTCGTAATTTATCCTATCCTATGGTTACGTCTATCGCGCACACTTATTCAAAATAAGCTAAGTTGCTTTATTATCTTTATAAGGATTCTCCACCAACTGCGCTTCCGATGCCTTTACTGAGACCACGACTTGACCACCCTTGTATTTTTTAGGAGATGTCTATATGCAACAGTGGAGCACAAAAGGTCGATGGATGGACCAGGGCTCACTAGCTGCGTGCTTGCTTGCTTGCTACAGCCCATAGTCGCTGTCCACTGTTGGGCAAGGGTCAGTAGGTGTGTAGCGGCAGGGTACCTCTCTGCGCGGAGAGCGGCGCGGCGGGGTGGTCGGGCGTCCGAGGCGCGGCGCGGCCCACCAGGATGGAGATGAGCGAGGGCCGGTGCTGCTGGTGCGCGCCGTGCTTCTCCGCCGAGCGCGCCGCCGCCTCCGACGCGCGCTTTGCGCCGCTCGCGCCGATGCTCTCCGCCACTTGCTCTGGAGAACGAGCCAAGACAATAATAAAGTTCGTTTGCATGTCGTATCAATCTTCAGAACTATTAGTCTGATTTAAAAAACAATTTTGTATGTGAAAGCCTGATTTATTAGGAATAGTATAGACTGTCTACCATAAAATACACCTCAAGGCTAAGCTTAAATATAGATTTTCATCAAGCAAGTCAAAATGCTAAAAACCAAGTGCGCTGGCGTAATGGTTTGTCATGAGTTAATACGTTGGTCTTTACATACTCTATAAAAATCCGCGTCATCATAAACCTATTTGTAATATAATAAATAAACAGCAATAAGGTAAACACGATAAAAAGTGTTTATATATTGAAGTGTTATTAATAGGGACAAGGTATTCATCCTTTTTAACGGACTTTTACGGGGTTTACTTCATCATCATGACAATTTTATGGTCATGTTTGAACGGGCTAGTCTCCAGACCAACTACCAGAAGTATCAAATACCAGTTGGATTAAAAATATTCTTTTTGTAATTATTTCATAGACCAATAGAGTAAGTAATCCAGAGAAAGACCACGATTACTCTACATGCAATTTTCATCAAATCTAAATTTACGCTGATTAAGTCACGAGCATAAGCTAGTCATTAAAGAAACCGGAACTCACCAAACTTATACTGGTCGTGCGTCTCCCGCATGGTACGCAGCTCCCGCGTGAGCTCCGACAGCAGGGCGCCGCGCGCGCGCGCCGCCGGCAGCTTCAGCCCGCGGATGCGCTCGCGCACCACGAACTGCATGTGCCGCTCGTGGTCGCCGATCGGCGGCTGCGACAGCTGACCGGGGAAAATTGTATTAACTATAAACGTATGCGCGGATCAATAATAACTCGAGAAGAAATTTAATAGCCTGGCGTTATTAAATTTGGCAAGGAGTCAGCATATGAGCTTCAAAAGTTATTTATTTTTGACTTAACAGTACCTACCTTTAGGTACATATTAAGGACAAATGGAGGCGTTAATGTTTTAAGAATACTCTGCTAGTCAACCTTTGGACAGTAGGAAAACAACGAAGGCGGTATTTGTAACAAAAAATATTTAAATAAATCCTACTAATATTACAAATGTGAAAGTTTGTTACTCAATCTAGCAAAAATTACGAAAAAAGATTTGGATAAAAGACACGTATTGTTGAATGTTAAGCAATAGCATAAGGTAGATTACAATTAACCTAGACTAGCACAGGATTAAGATACATTTCAGCACGGAAATATTCATTCCCTTGGAATGCTTTGAACGTTTATTGGAAAGTTGTTTGACACAACGTCAACAGATGGCGCTGACACTTATTATGAAACTTGGTGAAGGTGGCGAGTATATGATTTAATTCAGCTGCGGGAAAACGCTAGTATACTTATAAAACATAGTAGAAAGTTATATGATCTTGTACAAGGAATACCTTGTGCACGATGAACGGCTGCAGCAGCACGTAGAGCGGCGTGCGGAAGGTGACTAGGTGCTCGAGGAAGTCCCACAGGTGGTGCGCGGCCTCGTTGCGGCGGCCCAGCTCGCGCATGGCGCGCGCGATGCGCCCCCACTCATTGCACAGCTCGCTCGTGAAGCACGCGCATATCAGTTTTAGAGCTAAGGAATATAACGTGTTGCTTTATTCGTCGTTTATCGTGATAAAACAACTCGCCACAGCACTGAACAAGATTAGTGGAATAGCTGCACGAGACAGCTCGCACTTTTGCCTGCTTGCATACTGCTAAAATCTGTTTAGTTCTAGTAAAGGCTTTAGCACTTGACATCAATTTGACATGTTCATTGAATATATGACCCGCATAATAGCAAAACATCCACTTATCTAGAGGATAGAAAAGGAAACTTTAAACATCCAATTTTTTTGACGACTCTGAACTTATCTGCATGGTTTACACCACTCGCGCCCCTTTTCAACTGAAAAGCACAACGCAAGTTCTGAAAATTACTACTGCACAGCGAACTGCGCGTAGATCAGACAAGCACGATAACCACGTCAAACACCTATATGTTATGTTTTATGTGTTTGGCTATCCGGTATATTTGGTGTACCGACCGAGGAAGGCGATCCTGTAGAGCTGGTTGGAGAGGCGCGTAGTGTTGCGGATGTCGCGGCTGCCGGTGAATGTGAGCGAGTTGACGCGCGCGTCCGCCGCGTTCAGCTTGGCGTTGGCGGCGGCCAGCTGCGCGGCGGGCGCGGGCGGGCACAGCGCGTGCAGCACCACCGACACCATGTACGACACGTCCGACTGCCGGAGCGGGGGAACGTCTGGAGAAGCAACTCGTTATAGGTATAAGAGATACGAGATAAACTCGCTATTTTCGAGATAACGAGATAAAAACCGTTTTCCCCAATCAACCAGAATTCGACTCATAGAAAATACCATTAGGCAATAAGTCCAACCATCATTTATCGCTTTAGAGGTGTCAAGAAAGTTGTACAAATAGATAAAAATATAAGAAACGCATAAATGAGTAATTCCTCAATGAATCGATATCCATTTGATTATTTATCACTTTAGATATTTAGCAAATTTTTAATTATTTAATATTTAACAAAATAGTTTTCTTTACGGTTAGATTTCATTCATGAAAGTACTTGTATACGTCCATAGGTCATGAATAAGTAATTTTTCACTCAGTACTATGGATACTTTTAGGCATAGTATTTAGATTATTTCTAAATATAGTTATGTAGTAAAATGCCAGATAGGCGTAAAATACAACTACCTTTTCTGCCACTTCCAACGCGTAGACACAAGGGCATGAACAAGTTCAGCAACATGTTCTCTGTTTTGTCTGCTGTGGGGAAGATGGAGCTTCCTCCGCACATTTGTTCTAAAGAATAACTGTCCTGTAACAAATTACATTTCTTAATGTAGCAGTGAGTTTGTAATATAACATCCCCCTGAAGGGTATAAAAATAACGCAAAATATACATTCCATTGAATTTGAAAATGTGTTTGTGCAATTTCCTTTGTGGTTTGTGGTAACCTTTCCTTTCCTTTCCTTTCAATGGTAAACACTCAAGTGCGAGCCAAACCGATCGGAAGATAACACCGATATGAAGATTTATATTTTTCTATACAACAACAACTAGCTGAGTTTATATTTTAATTTGTACAAAAGCTTCTGCATCAACTGTAACAAAAACGCGTTCACTCAGCATAATGACATGGCAAAAGTCTCATAGCGCTGAGTTTCAGTGAAGCCATATTTAGGACAATATTTGAAGAAAGAATTTCGGGACTTACCCCTGTATTGATGACCTGCAGCGCAATCAGCCGCACCACCGTACTGCAGAAGTGCGCGGGCGGCGGTTGCGACATAAGCGCGGCGGTCGCTGATGACAGATTCTCTCCGCAGTTGTTTTCAGACACTATCAATGCCTGAAAATTCAATAGTACAACAACAATTCAACAATACATAAAAATAACCATTGGCTGTAAACCATTACCGTCCAATCCCGACGACAGCTCTGTTTTCTCAACTGAAAAATCCTGGAGCTGCTAACACACTACTCCAGTGTGCATTAGCAAATCCGATTGTTCTAAGCCTCTCAGAGGCCTCCGACATGGCTTAACGATAAAAACTGACTTAACGTGACTTCAGAAGCTCGGAAAAGGTCAAGAAATTTTCCCACTAGCGGTCTCCCATCCAACTGAGATAGCCCAACACTATCGATTGATTACTAAAATATTTAACTGTGTGTCCACGAGCGCTTTCATTCCAATAGTACTCATGACCTACTTTTTTCGAACACACACAAAATAAACTAGAAATAAGATTCCCACATACCTGTACCGTGTTTAATAAAGTTTTCACTTGTTGCCAGTGCATGATGTAAGGGCAACGTATCATAGTCTCGTAGACGCCTTTAAGAAGTACAGCAGCTGAATCCCAGTCCGTGTTTCTCTAAACACAGTAAAGTCACAATGACCAGGATTGTTGTACATCAATAGGAAACTCAGGTAAAACTTGATAGCCGCTCTGAACTCAGTAATCGCGTATATAAAACAAGCATAATAGGCGGGTTAGCGCGGGATGCGGGGGACAACTGGTGCCATTATTCTCAGCGGCACGTTCCAACGATATTGGGGATCGAATTGCGCGGAGATCAGAGCGATCATAAAGTTTGGCTCAACCTACAGCGTTTTATAAAGCGAATTTCTCAACAAACATGACTTACATACAAACAAACATCGCATATCACAATGAACCTATTAACCGTACCTTAAATTATACAAATCTTATGACCCACTAGCTGCTGCCCGCGGCTTCGCCCGCGTGTAATTTATAGTATGTATATACTAAAAACATATTGAAATTGTTTATCCAAGGGAACACCGTATCGGGATTAAAATTATCTATGATGTATATGATAATCCAGGGTGTCAGCTACCTCCATACAAAATTTTATTTGCCGTTTGAGCATGAAGAAGTAACAAACATAGGTACCAACAAACTGAGTGTTTGTTTCAAACTTTCGCCTTTATAATATTAGTCTGATGTTAGGCCGAGTTTCTATGTAATGATATTCGTGAAGACGGAGCGGTACATTACCGCTGCAGCCCGCGGAACCCAATCGGCTAAAGATCATTTACAGGAGATAAGTATACTCTCTGCAAGAAGCAAGAGCGAAAGCACTGGTGCACTCACCCTAATGCTGGGCTTCTTGGCGATCTTGAGGAAGACCTTGTCCAGCCGGCGCAGGATCATGATGAGCGCGGGGCGCAGCGCGTCGTCGGCCCAGTCGCCCGCCGGCAGCACCAGCGTCATGTAGCGCTGCAGCCCGCGGCACCCCATCGACTCCGGATCGTAGGGGGACACTTTCAGGAGGGAGTGGGCTATTTCCGCAAGCCGCTATCGTTAAAAAAAATGTTTGTACCCTTAACGATGGGAAATGTGTATGTTGGACACGTCGATATTAGAATACCAACTAAAACCCAGCGACACCCTCAGCATCGATGAGATGCCACGTGACTGAAACTGTCGTCATTTGAATGGGATGAGGTTAGAGATGACAGCTTCCATGCTTTTAAAATTATTGTGGAATTAAGGAACTCTTCTCAGAATAGCAACGGTTATATCACTACACTGTGCACACGAGTACATACCGCGTGTGACTTGCAGTCGAGCAGCTCGACCGGCTTGCCCTCGCTGCTGCCGCTGCCCTTGGAGCCGTTGAGCTCGAGCAATCGCGATGACGCGCGCCCTATGAAGTCGCCCACAAGGGACAATAGCACGTCGCGCGGCCGACGGTATTCCGCACGCACCAACTGTTCATTAAAAATCTGTAAGCAGCTGCACATACGCATTGGCGAAGTAAACTTGCGCGTTTGCTCGTCTGGGTGAAATTTTTGGGTAGTAGAGCCTGTATAGAACCTTTATAGAACATAATAATATATCAGTTTAGAGATCGCTCAGAAGTGTATCAACACTACATAATGGTTGGAATATTATCCGATTTGAAAAGGTTAGCAGTTACACATTTCTAGAGAAGACCATCTTTCTCAAGGGTAGCAACGAATCTTGACTGTATTTAACGATACGCTTTTGAGACTTCAGGGTGCGTAGCAATTGTCAGATCGGGAGTGGTTGTTTGTTTAAAAAATCGCTCACGTAACGGAAGAAGTTGGTCGTATTCGTTTCCGCCGCCACCACGCTGCGACGAGCTCTTATTGCTCCGGCAACGTGCGGTATAGGCGGACATACGAACGAAAATGATAAAAACATCAAAAAAATGTCAAAGTACCTCCGAATCTTCAGGTGCAGCGTAGTCAGCGATGGGCGGCATACGCGCGTGGTCGCTCACGTAGCGGGAGTGAGACTCATCGTCGAGTAACTCGAGCGGCAGGAAAGCCGTACGATTGCCACCACCGCCGCGCTGCGACGAGCCCTTGTGCTCCGGCGACGTACGGTATGGGCCGTTGTACGATCTGCCGAGAGAGCCGTTTCCCAGGTCAACATAGCAACACGAAAATAATTGTACGGCCTGAGTTATCATCTATGTCTATCTATGTAATGTTTACTTTGAAATTCCAATTATTTCAATAAACGCGTAAAAAACTAAAATTTCACAAAACAATTCTCATCACCTTTCTCCACAATTTTAACGTTACGCTCTGTACCGAATTCAAAGACGTCAGAAAGCAAAATCCAAAAAATCTAAAGAGAATCAAACCACCCTGTTCTTCAAAAACTGCCAATAATAATATTATAATTTATAAACAATAAATTACATTGCAATGAAAAATTATTAAGATTTTAAGTTATTTTCGGTAAATTTTTAATTATGTAAGTTTAGGAATTATGAACTTTTATTTACTTACTTAGACAATCCTTCGCAATTATTGACGAGCGTTTTGATAGCAATAGCCAGCTGCTGAATGATTTCCTTCTCCGTTTTCCCCTCCCTGTTGTACGACGGCAGTTCTATTTGCTTGACATAGCATGGGAGTATCGCCTCCAAAATTATCTAAAAAAAAGTTAGTTATAGAAAACCTTTCTCGATATAACACACATAATTCAGGCCACGTACCTGCTGCTAGACAGACAGGCTACACTTTTTTATATGAGTTACTAGCTTTTACCCGCGGCTCCGCCCGCGTGGTCAAAGGGAATTAACAATGACTTGTTTATCATACATGATACATTTGTGGTGGATGAAGTGTCAGTTCCACGATTAAAATTCTAGAAAATTAGAATTTTACTAACGCCATCTATTAACAACATCCGGAACTAAATATCTAGCAAATAACAAAACATCCATATCTTCCCAT
>DWTT01000474.1:0-15449 GCA_018250895.1 Carterocephalus mandan | reverse complement strand
GCCAGTCGACAGATATGGGGTCCCCACTGCAACTTCGAATCAATGGTGATTCCAAGGAAAACAGTCGAGCTAACTAAGTTCAGTTTATCACCATTTAGTTCTGGTTGCTTATCTTCTTCTCTCTCTATCTCTTTTTTGATGCCAACATCGACCAACATCTTGAATCCATCACCAAAAATTCAAAATGAGCCTCAAATTTAATATAACAATAACTCAATATTCATACATACCTATGATTGTAAAGTTGTTCATAGTTCTTAAATTTTCGATCACAAACATTGCAGAGTAGCATTTTGGGCAGTGAGAACTTATAGCAAATGTTTACCCATGAGCATGAGAGCCAATGCTGCTCAGCGTTTCTGTATGATGTAAAATGAAGATTGCATGTCCCACACTCATAGTTCCTTGCCACTGTATGAGTCTTAGAATGTTTCAGAAGTCTAGGAATGTTTGTAAATACTTGCTCGCAGAATTCACATTGCAACAAAGATGATGTTTTTATTTCACGTATACAGTCTGCATTTTCTATAGTGCAACATTGAATTGTATGTTTCAATGCTAAGTCATATCTTGGCCAGACCTGAAAGCATTCAGTGCATGTCCAAACGACTTGCCAACGAGGATGAGGTTCTTTAACTGCATGCCTCATCGCATAGTGCCTTTTTAGACCAGTTTCGTAGACAAAACATTTTCCGCATACTTCGCAGGGAAAAGACTGCTGTGGTTTTGGACAAAGGATATCCAATATTTCCTTCTGTTTAGTATAGTTAAGTGTTCTATTAAGCATGTGAATGTTTTCCATAATGCGTGCATTGTTTTCCTTTACTTTTTCAATGCTATACTCAAGTGGATCTAGTATGCAATCAGTGTAACTGTTTTCACAACTTTTTTTGTCTTCATTCTGATTCTGAGCATCACTGTCGACCACACTTTTATGATCCTTGGAAATCAAACTAGTAATACCATTTTGATGATACAGAGAATTATTCCAATTGTAGTATTGTTCCACATCATCTATTTTCTTAGCACACAATTCTAAACTAAAATTATCTTTGTCATCATCTGAAACTAGTTTCACAACTAAACGGGGTTTCGCATTATCTCTTTTGCTGATTTCAGGTTGCGCCTCCAGCCAGTCACCAAACTGGGCCTCTTGTTTATCAGCATCCTTGCTATTTATAGTAACATGAAGAGACTTCAAATTGATCCCTTCTTCAAACCTATGTATAATCAGTTTTGCTGCCATTTTTCAAATGACGTTTTGACAGTAAAATTGTCAACACTGAAAGTAGTAAATTAGGTCGTTTGTGTCTTTTTTTTATAAAACCTGCCATGAATATTCGACATAGTCAATGCTCCTAGTTCAGGGAGAAAAATGACGTCATTCAACTTTTCAAGTCTAATTTCTTAAACATAAAGATTAGGGAGACATTAAAACGATATATTTCTATATATCTCATCATCCATATCTCCATCCCAAGAATAAATTAAGCTGGTGGATCTGAAATTTTTACTATCGTTGCCAACCGCACATAGCTGTATCCAGCGCATACCTGTGTTTTTGTGATGGGTCTCTTAAGCCACTGGAATCTTTCAGAACTACCTTCCTGTGCTTTGGGGCAAGCTGGCGAGCGAGATCCTCGTGCAGAACTGGGACGGAGCGCTGGACGACCTAACCAAACTGCGCGAGTTCATCGACAACGGCGCAGGGGGCGCCACGAGCACCAACATGCAGGCGCTGCAGCAGCGCACGTGGCTCGTGCATTGGTCGCTGTTCGTCTTCTTCAATCACGTCAAAGGCCGCGACCTCATTATTGAAATGTTTTTGTACAAGCCCTTGTGAGTTTGCTGGTTTTACTTTTAAGTATGTTTTTACTTTAAGAGCTAATCGGCATGAAAACAAGTAGGTTTACATTTCTAACCTGCTGAACCGCGGTCTCGAGTTCGAAGCCGGTCCAGGGCAGATATTTATTTTGCAAGCGATGACAGCCCAGCTATCGAACTCGCCTCTCATTCGAGCCGTCCGGGTTTAAACCCAAGCGGCACGCACCCATGACCTTTCTATATTATTTGCGATTTAAGAAATTAAATGTCACTTGCTGTAACGGTGAAAACACATCTTGAGGGAACATGCCTGAGTTCTTCATAATGTTCTCGAAGGCATCTGAATTCTGCCAATCTGTCGGTCTGCACTTGGCCAGCGTGGTGGAGTAAGGCCTAACTCCGCCTATTTTGAGAGGAGACCCGACCCCAGAACAGAAAGGGTTTGGAGTGGTGGTAAGACATAACTTTCGCGGCTATTATAAGTCTGACGTTATTCTCATTTTTCAGGTATTTAAACGCTATCCAAACAATGTGTCCGCACATCCTCCGCTACTTGGCCACTGCTGTGATCATAAACAGATCGCGGAGGAACGCTCTCAAGGACCTCGTCAAAGTCATACAGCAAGAAGCCTATACATATAGGTAAAGTTTAAATAATATTCCTTGAACCTGTAAAATACTTAAAGTGTAAGCAGTCATTCATTTTATAAAAAGATAGTAGAGCTGGAGTAACTTCGCACCAAGCGTTTTATCGCATAAGGCTTATTGAGGAATGTTAGCTAAGTTATGCTTGTCGTAGTTGTGTTCTTCTCGGTAGCATCAGCTTTGTGGACCCGCTCGCGGTTGATAATTTTTTTTAATCCCTACTAATATAGTGTATTTTTTAAAAGGATTTTTTAATGAATTAAAATATGGGATAGATTTTATCTGATGTTTTCTTTGGAATTAAATGCGAATTGTAGAATTCAATAGGTGTTATTATTGAAGAGGATGCCAACTTAGTATAAACGAAACTGTCTAATGAACTGGGTTAGTAGTGGAAAATAAATGTACAGTAGGCGGCATGGAAGTGTAGTTCTGACTTTGGATACGCGGAACTCGAAATGATAGTCTGACGCGGGGCGAACGGGTTGTCAGTCGTAAGCGCTGATTGGTTCCCCAGCCGTATTATGTACCGCGCTGTTACACGGTGTGCAGATATCACCTCCGAATTTCCTTAAGAGCTACAATTTCGTGCCGAATTTTATATGTGAATGTTGTTAGGGACCCAATAACCGAGTTCATCGAGCACCTGTACGTGAACTTCGATTTCGACGCGGCGCGCCGCAAGCTGAGCCAGTGCCAGGCCGTGCTGCACACAGACTTCTTCCTCATCGCCTGCCTCGACGAGTTCGTCGAGAACGCGCGCCTCATGATCTTCGAAACCTTCTGCCGCATTCACCAAGTCATCAGTATTGGGTTTGTGTTTACACTGCTTTGATTTAGGTAAAACACCGCTGTCTTATTTGGGTGCGATCTCAGCTACAGAAAGCAGACAGCTTTCGCATTTCGCTGCTATTGAGATTTTGGAGAGATAGATAAGGCGCACAGATTAAACTGTGGATAAAATTGGAACTAAAAATGTAATCTTAAAATACACGAAACTTACTTGCACAGAATACATAATAGTGACCTCAGGAACCTAATTTTTAAGAACTTCCCGCTACTTCACTTTATTTTAAGTGATCCATTGCTTCAGTGGAGCAAATAGCGACAGTGCACGGGTAGAGAGATAAACAACAGTGTGTTGTACTTCGCGTCATATCTATCTATCTTCGTATCAGAGCTACTTATGTTCCACGGTAAAAATGTGGTCCCGCGCACCTGTCGTCTAGCCCTAGTGCAGTTTAATCGCCATAAACAATAAAAAAGAACAGGCAGTCATTGGGCTCTGCCGATTGAAGTGAAAACTTAAAACTGTGAAAATAGCAGTATTTTCTTACAATTACTATACATCGTAAATTAAAATTTCATAATATGTGAATTCAAAACATTGAAATTATGATATTGAAATATTATACGGTGACGCGAACTTATAAGATTTTAACGCATCGACGACATCGTATTTATTGCTGGCCAACAACAACAACACGCAGTATTTATAGCTATCAGTTTAGTATAGGTTTGACGGTGAACACAATTTTTCTCCAACAAAAACCGCACAACGCGCCTAAAGAATTTTCACTTGAAAAATCCATATGGTACAGGATGCTAGCGGAGAACCTGAGCATGCAGCCCGAGGAGGCGGAGTGCTGGATTGTGAACCTGATCCGCAACGCACGGCTCGACGCCAAGATCGACTCCAAGCTGGGCCACGTGGTCATGGGCGCGCAGCCGCTCTCGCCCTACCAGCAGCTCGTGGAGCGCATCGACTCGCTCGCGGTGCGCTCGGAGGCGCTCTCCTCGCTCGTCGAGCGCAAGCACAAGGCAAGGAACCAAGATGTGAGTATCGATATGAAAGATTCTTCATGGTAGCGTCTACTTTGTGAACTGGCTGTAGATTAAAAAAGTGATGACGTTCAATAAGCGTATAAAAATATATAATATTTAATGAAAAATAAACGAATCTGCACCTAAGGAATGAGGGATAAGGCATAGCTGATTAGAATTATAATTATAGCATCATGTGGTATTTGGTCTGTAAGTTTAGTTCCTTTTTACCTTGTGTACACTAGCGGTCAAAATTTTACTTCTGATTATATTGATGTTGTTTTTTCATCAAAATTATAGTTGAGGTTTTTATTGCATTAAATTACTGGTAAAACTTTGTAAATGGCCAATGTACAGTCACACACACACACAGTGTTCAGATGTACTACAGACAAAAATTTAACTAAACTTATTATGCATTTTACTTCATCCTGTGTTGTACTATGAAGAGTTGGGTAACTTTTGATTGAACTAAAGCCAAATTTAAAATATGTTTATCATGTTTGTTTCAGATCCGCTGGGGAGCACAAGAATTCTAACAGAGTATTTTTTTAGGATGTCGCAAATTTCACTGTTTTTGTAAAATAAGGAAAAAATATAAAACATTTGACATCAAGCTTAGTTTTATTTTCATACTTTGTTATGGAAAAATTATACTAAAATAAAAGATTTGTAACATTAACTTAACACTTTATTTCATTTTACATTAAATCTAATCTATAGGCTTTAAAGTTATGAATCTGGACAGGATAAAGGCTACAAGAATGGTAGACAACACAAAGAAGACAACGAAGATGTAGAAAGTGTCTTCAGAAAAGACATCAGTGAATGCTGGTATCTGGCTGTAAAGTTCCTCCACCACACGTTGGTTACCCTTGCGTGCCATCCTTACTTCCTAGTTTTCTTCTTTTCAAGCTTGGTTTGTGTAGTCACTTGCACTTGGTCTACGGGTGCTAGTGACGATATATGTTTGTTCAGTAGTTGAAGTATTTCTAAACAAGTAAGGTTGCCAGTTTTTAGTATCACCTTGTTTATTTTAGCTGTTTCTAGAACAAAAGTAGAGAATAGGAAAATAAAGTGTCATTGGGTAAAAGACTTGTATGGATGCACATCTGAATGAAGATATGTATCATCCCTAGTATGGTTGATGCACACATTATCAGTTATAAATGTAAGTTAAGATGTTTTATTATATAATATTTGATTGTTCTGTTGCTACATGACTAACAATGCCCAATGCATCTCCCATTGAATGTGCCTCCACCTTTTCCCCCATCAAATTGTTTTACATGCAGAATTCAAGGAACGTTAGTCAAGGAATGTTTTAAAGTATATAATAAGCATAGCCTTCATTAATTACAAACTACAACCAAAGATTACCACTTATCAAAATCTAGCTTTACGGTCGATCATAATCAGAGATTGCCATCAATCGATTATAGATCAATCAATAGTTGTATCGATTAAAAAGCAAACAATTATTAGTGTTTGTAAATTCATGGGAATTCGAATTTTCTGAGATATAGTATCCTATATTACTCTTTTACCTGTATATCATCTATAAAAAATAATTTAAATATATCATTCCATTGAGAAGAAGAACCAACAAAAAATCTAATAAGCAAGTGATTATTACAGGTGTTTGTTCCTTTCCATGGGAACCATGCAACTTTCTGGGCTAAAAAATAGCCTATGTAACTCTCCAAGCATCTATGTATAGGACAAATCCTTTTCTTCTGTGAAATCATCCATTCATACCAACAAACACATTCCAGATTCCAATTTATATAAGGATAATATGTACTTTTCATTAATCATAAAAATAAGATATAAAATGCAAAATTTACCAGCAATTGCAGGAAGTAATGTGATGTCTACTGTGGGTTCACTTCGGTCACACACTACTTCTGTTTTTAGTACACAGTTGGGATTTGTTAAACTGACTCTTGGCGCACTGATGTAATGCAGGAAATCTCTGCAATATTTAAACGTTTTAGATATGTAGTTATTATTCAAGTCTATTTGGTAAACCTACAAGTATCTGTATAATTTGATAATGATATCAGAGGGGAGACATTGGATCAAACAAAGTAAACATTTGTTTTTGATTAGCTTGTAGTGAATAAAACGGGAATAGGGGGGAAAAGTGAATTATTTACCTAAGTGAATAGTTTATTTACAAATTTTATTCTATCCTTCTTTTTTGCCTATTTAAAAGCATTGATCCTATTATAAACTATACAGAATATTGCTATTGCAATAAATAATCAGTCATCAAAATAAATTGTGTTTTACTTTAATTAGGTCAACAAGAAGCCCTATATGTAGGTACATACCATTCTGGATTACCTCAATAAAAAAGGATAATTGAAGCTAAAAGTACCTTGTGTGTGTAACGTTCTCGCTGAAAGGGTCGAATTTAACGGTTATTCTCTTCGCAGCTTTTAAATTTACACCTTTTAACTGTTTCCCGATTGCTGAAACAACACCCCCAGATCTACGAACCGTACCACTGTAAGGGACAGCCATAATTTTCTTTCCCCCACGATTTTCCCAGATGAAAATCAAGTAATATTATAAATGAGTTGCTAGGATATGCTTTCGAAATCGTACCATAAATAAAAATATTTTATACCATAACGCCTGTCCTGTCGGGCAGTTGTGTTGTGTGGCAGTTTATCTATTATCTAATATATCTTTATGATGGGTTTATTTAATATGTCAAATTCGTATTGTGTAAGACTGTCAAACTGTCAATTCAATGAAGACCTTAAAAGGGACCGGCGAAATATTATTACGTTGAAAACACACCACAGAACTAAACGTTTAGATTAATTCAATGAAAACATTACACTGTTAGAACTTGCTGTATATCCCAAACAAAAATAGTAAAAACTTTTACACAATCACCGAAATAACAATCCAATCGTTATGTTCATGAATGACACACAATTTGAGTTAGCTGTTTGACAAGTCATAAAACTTTAATGCAATTGCCCCACCGCAACCCTAGATTTAATTTGAATTTTGACATTGATAAAATTTTATTTGTTTTGACATGATTGTTTAACATGACTAATTTGATAAGAAAATTATTTTACTAACATTAGTCACAAGCTGTCATCTACCAACACAATATGGAGACAATACTTATCTGAAATAAATTATTTATTATTATTTAAATATTGTAAGATTGAAACTAGCAAATCAGAGTACTTTTTAAAATACTAGCAGAGTTTCAGAGTTGAGACAAATAGACAGGGGTGCAGTTCAATTGCGTTGCCTATAGTACATACTAGTCTTGAATAAATAAAAAGGTTTTTTTTTTTCGTCACGAATATTTTGGCAAATAGTTCTCAAAAATTCTATAGAATGGGGCCTCAAATCTAAAATGTTTACGGCAGTTGCTCTAAACTGGTTATTTGAAAATATCATTTAACTTGATGTTGACCACGCAATAATTGAATTCCCATATACGAACAATTTCTACTATCGCAGTAGATAACACTTTTTAGTATGACAATACCAAATTGTTTTTTAATTCAATATCAAATGTCAGCTGTCAGTCAGTTTAAGTTTCAGGGAAATTTCGGAATGGTTACAATGAAATCT
This sequence comes from Carterocephalus mandan, assembly GCA_018250895.1. NCBI lineage: Eukaryota > Metazoa > Arthropoda > Insecta > Lepidoptera > Hesperiidae > Carterocephalus > Carterocephalus mandan. Next base: position 7,544 of record DWTT01000474.1, on the reverse strand, counting down.
GTATTTTTGTTTGGATTTTTAATGTTTTGTTTATTTTGATTGTTGAAAGATTCGGTTCTGTTCCTGTAGAGTACAGATATATTTTATGTGGCTGCAATACACATAATAAGACAAGAGAAATGCATTGTATTCGATCATTATTTAATTTTGCTCATGTGCGATATATCACCAATAACTATTCGGTCGTGCGAAACCCTACTTTAAATGTAGTGCAGAAACTCGTATTTCCCACCAAATTGTATTCTACCTCAGAGGATGAATCAGGTTGTGTATTTAAGAGCGATTTAATTAAATCTAACATAATAACCTATAAATAATAATTTATTTGTTACTATATTTTAAGTGGTTGTGAATCACACTATGATATTAGATAAAAGAAAGTTTGTGAGTTACGTCATCAAACGGCTAGACCAATTTCGATAAAAGTTGGTATGAATAAGTTGGGATAAAAAATGAATTTCAATAATTTTCACGCAGCAGCAGCTTGTATGTCATAATTTAATCTTGGTTGTGCTAATTTACCAACTTAAAACTTTTTTAGAAATAATTGTACACGAGCTATGCAAAGGTGATGCAGAACTGGAAAAAAGGTTGAGAATTTTAATGTTGGAGGTTGAAGTAATGCGTCAAGACGGCAGAGCAGCTCCTAGCGTAATGAAGAAAGATCACTGGGAACAACTGCTGGAGCTGAAAAGTAGGAATCAGAGAAATAACTATCTGTTATTTTTGTTTAAAACAGAGAAATCAAAAGAAAACAAAAAAGTATGTTCAACATTGGGTTAGCTAAGTATTAATATTTTCCTATCTTAGAATTGAATGTTTCTGTACTGTAGAATTGAATCCCCAGTTTTAAAATGAACAAGTTATGCACTAGTCCTAAGCATATCTTGATGCTCCATTTTAGGCAATGTATTTGTCAAACTTCCTAGTAGCATGGATTTGTGAAATGTGTATGGAAATAGGCTCACCACTTATTGCAGAAAGTTTTAATAGAGATGTCTTGGTATCTTATTATTTAACATTACCCCTCATTCATACCAATTTAATAAGCCTATTGTTTAGTCACTTTTGAACTCTAAATTCAAGTTTTTCTTCAACAAAACACTTACATAGTTTTTTTATAGCTAAGAGGTTAAGTCTGCTGTGAATTTGAATCATGATTGAATTATAATTATTAGAATGGTGTATGTAACTTATCATAGTAAAATTCAATGCAGATCAAAAAAGAAGCTAAAAAGCTAGATAATGAGAGTAATAAACAAGAAGAAGAAAGAGAATACAGTGATGATTTGTTGTATGGCCTGAAACACCAATCACTATTTCTACGTATTCGAGACCAGTCAATTAATAACTTTGATAATTACAAGTAAATATGCATTATATATCATTATTTAATTAAAAATGTCATTAGTATATTTATAAAATAATTTATGACATTATATTTTTTTCATCACCCTTTTACTGATAATAACTGACATTTATATTATGAAATCTATGAAAATTTCAGAGCTATCAAGGCAATGAGATATGGGCAGCAATTAATTATTGATTGTTCTTATGAAGATCACATGGTTCGACGTGAAATAGTAAATGCGGCTGTACAAGTAACGCTGCTATTTGGGGATAATCGGCTACATAAAGACCCATTTGATGTCCACATGTGTAATGTTAATCTGAAAGGACCTTTCATGAAACAACTCTGCAAGAACATTCCTCTAGTGGATGAACCTTGGTGTCCAATAAATATACATAGTGATAGTTATTTAGACTTATTTCCAAAAGATAAATTGGTATACCTGACACCACACTGTCGGGAAGAATTAACAACATTTAATAGTGATGCCATTTACATTATTGGATGTATGGTTGACAAGGTATTGATTTGAGATTTACAGTTTAAAGAGTTCAGTTATATGACTGGGATAAAAAAAATTATATTTTATTTTTTTCAGGTCAACAATGAACCATTATCTTTGGCTAAGGCAAAACGGGATGGAATCAAAATGGCTGCATTACCCCTTGATAGGTATTTAGAATGGGGACCAGGTGCAAAGAAAAACTTAAATGTTAATCATATGATCTCTATTCTACTAGATTTAAGAATAACTGGAGATTGGGATTATGCTCTTCGCCATATTCCCAGAAGAAAATTGATGAAAACAAAGATTGAAGCAATGCAAAGGAAGTTAAATAATCCATATTTGAAGGATGAGATAAATAAGAATTTTAGAAAATATCGCAATATCATACCAAATATTATGAAAGATAAACAACATAAAATGAAACAATCACTTTATGATGATGACAATATATAAAACACAGTAAAATTTTTTTGTTTTTATTTTGTCATTTCTTCATGATAACATTATTCTTAAAATGATAATTCATTGAGAAAATGTTTGAATAATAAAAATTTAAATCATTTTTGTACACTTACGTATTCAAAAATGAATATCTGGTCTGCCTATGTATAAATTACATAAATTCAATTTTTCCAATGAAATATACCATTTGCTTATATTTAAAAAGGCTATGTCTATGTACCATAATCTACACTATAAAATACAAGATACACTATTGCACACAAATACGATTTTTATCATGTACAATATTTAAAAGCAAGCAAATTTTAACAATTAATTTAAACATTATATTCACATAAGATAACTGTTATCTAATACCTACCAACTATAGTTTGTGGTGCTCGACATTCGACAATGAATAAGGAATAAAAATCACGGTTGCACGCCACGCGTACCCACCATAATATTAGATTTATCAATGCTTTCTTTACATCATAATTTTAAAGAATCAGTCTAAATGGAAACTTTTTAATACACTGTATGATTGAATTAAAAATGTTCTGTAAATGAACATCGAAACATTTTAAATGCAAACTAAGTCATTTGTCGCATATCGACATCGCCTGTAGGGTTTTCTGACCGCTGCTTGATGGTGGCCAGTATTTCCTGAAGGTTGGAGGGCAGCGCGATGTCGGCCAGCGGCACCGGCGCCGGCTGGGGCGGCGGCGTCATGGGCCTGGAGGGCGAATACGCTTCATCCTATGGACAGAACATTACATTACAGGCATAAGTACATTCGTGCACTCAGAAGCACGGAAGCGACCATGAAATTTTGCTACAAGCAGTCACCCACCGACCAATCCACATACCACCGTTGATTAACTCGGTACGATTGACGCTAATCGTCATTTTAATCTCTAATGAATCGTAAATTACCTCCTCAATAGACGTGTCGGCACGCGCCATCTTGAGTATCTGCTGCTTCTGCTCCTCGATCTGCCGGTTGAGTTCCTCCATCTTGGTGCGCAGCACGTTGCCGGGCGGCGCAGGCGCGGGCGCGGGCGTCGCACGCTCGCTGCTGGTCGACGAGCCGGGGCTGTACGCCCCATCATCATTAGCTGTCGCTGTAGCAAATAGACCATCATTATATTGTGTCACAATGAATTCATCTGGGAGCCTTCTGCTGGCCTGCCCTTGCTTCCGAGAGCGGTAAAGACCAATCACTATCGAACTCGCTCTCACTTGAGGGAAATCCTGGAATGCACCGATTACTTGTCTAAGTAATGCGTTTAAAAAAAAACCTGCTGTGTAAGGAGAGAAAACATGCATACCTGAGTGTTCTACATAATGTTCTCGAAGGCATACGAAGACTACAAAAGTACAAATCTGCACTTGGCCACCTAACCTAACCCCTCCCATTCTGAGAGGACCATTGCGGGACAAACGTTTGGTGTGAGGTTTAACAGTAAAATAAGTACCAAGTGTAGCAGCAATCTGGTCCTTGATGGAGGAAGAGAGCGCGGGCGAAGTGTACGGCGATGGCAGCGGCAGGCGGCGACGCGGCGACGCGGGCGGAGAGCTGCCCGCGCCCGCTACCGGGGGCGTGTACGACCGCTTGCGCGGCACTCTCCCCACCTGTAGCCAAACCACATACGTTATACGCTTATATATTTTGAAGATGGCGGCAAACCACTGGATTCAAAGAGCACAGGACCGGTCGAAGTGGGGACGTTTAGGTGTTGCTTATGTTCATCAGTCACTCAAAAAACTAATGGATGACATGATCTTTGAGGTGAAAGCAGTGATACCGACTTCCCGTACATTTTTATTTGGGGATATGCTCGTAAACATGGACATCTTTTTTCATTTCATTGACTTGAGCGTAATTAACGTAAGTACTCATAATGGGCGAAAATTAATAATGTTCAAGTTATTTTGCTTCTAAAAATAATCAACATTTTATGCACGTGTGTGTTTCACGGATTTATGCCATCTGTAAATGTACAGTGGCAACTTCAACTACGAACTTCTAGTTTTCGGAAAGATGATGAACAAATACTATAGCAGTAATGATGAATGTTAGTAATTGTTATCCAAAAAAGGCGCAAAGCGAAACCACAGGCCTGACGACTTCAGTGGTGAAGGACCTGTGCATAGCAGCTTTTTACGGAAATGGATAAACATACATACTTGAATTGTTATTAGAACCAATTATTTGATAAAAATCTTTGCAAAGAAGTGACGTTTTATGATGATGTACTGTACTGTGAAATTGTTATTTTACATAACATACAACATTTCCTTTTTCTAAGTCCTAGTTTAGTATCTACTTAAACATTGCATATTATTAATCCATAAACTTCATATCGTACTGCACAACATAATCTCTAATGTCTAACTGTTGTTCACATACAACCTGACAGGTTCTATAGGTATAGGGTCGGTGTATTTAGGAGGTGGGTAGCGCTATGTAGGTTTCACGAACGTTTCTCGCGCGAGAAGTACACATTCCACGAACATCCAAGATAAGTAAGCAGATTTATTGTCGATGTACCCGCATATACATAGAAGAAGAACTAAATCTAATTTCTATAAAATAAACACGCCAAAAGCAAAGTCAGCAAACATTTATAAGAACGTAGGTTGAATTTCTAAGAATATTCCTATTGATGAATCTATTATCAGGCAATGATTGGAATTGAAGTTTTTTTTTAATTTCATAATGTTACCAGAATGTGAATTACTAAAATTAATAATGGCGATTATGTTAAATATGATTCTGCAATAACTAATACCATTGAAAAGGGCAAAGCTAATACTATCATAGCAAAATACAAAAAGCACATTATTAAATACTCATTTATTTTTGTGAAACTAAACATTGGAGTCGTAAAAATATACATTCTGATAAACGGAAAAATTACTTTGTCTCGTAAGATACAAGTTAATAAAACGGGGTTTGCAAGGATTGGAAAGTATAATGGAAAGGTGAAATAATACAAACTAAGGAATCATTTTATTTTTATATGAAGTAGAATACTTTTATTTGACTACAAACACGTCTCTGAAAACAGACTATACGCCACTCGGGGTTGATTTGATGACTTGAGGATTCGGAGGGAACAGCACCGGGAAGAGGGGTTTAGCAGAGGACCTTGCCTATATCCAGCAGTGGATCGAAGACGGATGGATGGATGGATGACCTTTATTTGTGATGTATTGTGCTTTCCTGTGTTCTCACGTTGCTTGGGGGTATTTTAATACTACGAAAGGGGGTTAGGACGTGAGGGCAAGATTGTAGCTGAATTACGGATAAAATTAATAAATTACACATACTTTGACGTACATACGTTCTAGTTTATTAAATAAAACACATGCATATACGGATCACTGTTTAAGTTACTATTTTATTTGTACAGACTTATTGCAGATTTAAGAGTACAAATAAAAATCATTGGAAGTTTCGCTATTAGTTTTATTTACATATGTATTCACTTATGCCTTATGCTAACGTGAGGCGAGTGCCCGGGTGATGTTAACTAACCTTTGCTGGTATAATGTCTTTAGGGATCGGTGGGCCAGCCCGTTTTTTCCTTTGCCTAATGATAATAGCGACGAGCAGGTGTGTCCGTACGTCGCCGAGACCGGGGCCGTCGAACGGCAGCAGTACTGGCGGCAGCGCGCTGTTCGCCGGCAAGGGAACTATGTAGAAGTCTTTCACGGTCGCAGTGTTCGTCACTTTCACGACGCCCAACCTGGAATTTTGATAAGCTTTTCATATAATAAGTTTTCTTGATATAGATTTTATTTTCATACAATTGAGTGATAGTCTTTTAAATTGAGCAAAAGATGAAACCAACAAAATTAATTATTATTGAAAAACAGATTTTCAATTAATAAGTACCAATCTTGATGTTCACACGTATGTTTTGTTTATATGGTTCCTAAAATAAGAAATGATAGTGCAAATGTCTTTATTGTTTTATGCTCTTACACATCCATAAATGCATGACTAATATGAATATGATAAGTGACAAATTTATCATTGTGATTTTATATCTAAATGTACGTATTTAAAAGTGATAGCGTTTAGTCTTTAACGTAAGACAAAAAGTATCTCTTTGGGCTGTGCCCAAAGACTGTGGTGAAAAGTACCTGTTCCGACTGCTAAGGTAGCTGTAGAGAGCTATATATTGCATCATCTCCTCGTCGTTAGCGGCCTGAAGTCTTAATATAACTATGTCTTTATTGCTCGCCCGCTTCATCTTGTTGATGTAATCCCAGACAGTGTCTGGATTTATTCTTCCCACAATGTCTAGTTCTGTACTGAGATCCTCTTCCAAATCAATGCCATTTCCTGAGACCTAATAAATAACAAATAGCGATTAATATTATGTATAGTTGTTGATATTTTATGGTCATTAATTAAATTGATGAAAATGTACAAACTTCATGTGCTGCCACATAGAATCTGGCCACATCCACCATGTTGATACAGCCATTCCAAACTGTCGCAGCAGATGTCTCCACTGTGCTGCTGGGCTCCTGGTCGCTCTCCGCTTCTGTAATTATAAATTACATAGTTATGTTAGGCAGGTAAAAAATAAATAATATAATAAAATTTCATTTCAAAATTAGTACTCAGTATTCCAAATGTAGAAACATTCCCAAATGTTCATATTTATGTTTCAGAAACCTGTAATTAAATATAAATACTATTTACATTAACAAATTAAATGAATGTTAATTTCTGTGGCTGACCTGAGACCTTGTCTTGTTTATTGACATACGGAGTGGAGGGTAATATCTCATTCGTGTCTATCGCAAAGGACTTCGACGGCTCGTATGCGGTGTCTCCGAATTCGAGCGCCTCACTTTTATAGCTTTCGTCGTAAACATCCTCCCTGGACTTCCTCAAGTCCTCCTCGGAAAACGCGGAGGTTATCATTGGCTCGTGGGGATCGTATTCCGGGTGTACTTCCTTCAAAGTTGCCGACTTTGGCCTCTCCACTGAATCAGAATCTGTCGAGCTGTGGAATTTTCAAAATAAAAAAACAATGTAAAAAGTAACTGCAACCCATTGGCATCCCACTGCAGGGCACGGGTGTCTTCTCATAGCTTGGATGGCCTCCGCGCTGCTCTAGTGGAGTCAATCCTCACCTCAAGTTACCTTACGATAACAATCGCCGGCTTAAGGTACCGCGAAGCATGGATAAATTTGTTAAGTAAGAAGTATGGTAC
>DWTT01000473.1:0-15467 GCA_018250895.1 Carterocephalus mandan | reverse complement strand
AGTGGTCCCCCGCCCGGCACGAAAACCGTGCTGCGCGTCGGACAACTGGGCCCTCACATCAGCGTACAACGAATGATGGACGGCCGACTCGAACACCTTTCCTGGAGTACACAGAAGTGCCACCGGCCTGTAGTCACTCGGATCTGGGCCTCCACGCCCTTTCGGAACCGGTACTACACGGGTGATTTTCCACCGGTCAGGAAAAGTAGCAGCCGCGAGACAGGTGTTATAGACGTGGAGTAGGGGCTCCTCTAATGCGAAACGACAATCCCTAAACACAAACGGTGGTATGCCATCCGGTCCCGTGGAGCGCTTCGGCGGCAGGCGAGCGAGAGCGCGGCGCACGTCCGACAGCGTCAAGCGCGTCAGGTGTACGCGCGCGCCCCCCGCCGCCGCCCCCGCCGACGCACTGCACGCAGCCACGTCTAGCCGCGCAGGCTCTGGTCTGTATACAGACTGGAAGTACTGAGCAAAGCATTCTACCGCCTCCTTATCGGAGAGATCTTGACCGTCTCGTGACAGCTTAGCCTTGCTTGTGCTTCCTTTTTTTGCCCTCATAAAGTTCCAAAATTCTTTTGGATTGGATGCGAGTCGGCTCTGTACTCGGTCCCTATAGAGGTCGTGAGCGAGTGCGGTCTCTAACTTAACTCCGGCTCTGCACCGAGCAAACGCCTCATAATCCTCCCGTGACTTAGTCGATTTAAATTTCTTATGCAACTCGTATTTTTTCCTGATTTCCCCTATTATTTTTGGCGTATACCATATAGGATACGAGTACCTACGAGTAATTTCAGATTTTTTTATTTTAACTGGCACACAATCGTTAAACACTTTATTAATATTTTCGTATAAGAAGTCGACAACCAACTCGGGATCGTTAATCTCATAGATTTCCCCCCAATCTATGTTCATAATAGCCCTATAAACCTTATTTAGGTCTGCCTTATAAAAGTCCCACTGCTTACTCGGCCCGTTCGTTTTATCCACGTTGCTTGTGGAACAGCTGCCCGCGCCGGCCGCGGAGACCGCGATCGCCACGGCGAGCGGCGGGTGGTACGCGTCCACCGGCTGCAGCGCCTCGTCGGCCTCCAACACCGTCACACCATCACGACCACTCAACACCAGGTCTAGCTGCCTACCATTACAATTTGCAACCATATTAAACTGTGTGAGTTCGCAGAAGGCCCAAAAATATTCATAATAATGCCGTACAGAGCTATTACATGAAAAAAGATTAAAATCTCCTATTATTATTACATTATTCTTATACTTAATACATATTTTCTCAAGCAAACTAAAAGCTAGCATGTACTGAGTATCTTCCATTTGCGGGGGAATGTAGACTACACAACATACGAACAAAAATCTGGTATTAATAAGCACGGCCGCGCAGACCAGTTCAAAACTACACCCGTCTATGTTGACTTCGCCCGGTAGTGGTACTTGCCGTAGCTCGAACCGCGGCGCCGCCGCCAGCAGCGCTCCGCCCTGCTTGCGGCCGTCCGCGCGGTCGCAGCGCACCACGGAGTATCCGGACGGCGCGATCTCTGCATTCTGCATAGATTCGTTGCAGCCCGTTTCGGTGATTGCGAATAAGTCGGCGCCCGAGGATTCTAGTAGAGACCGAAATTCTGAGGTCTTTGTCCGGAGGCCTCTAACATTCTGATAAAATAAAGTTACTGTTCTAACTTTATTTTGTCTAGGTCTGGTGCTGTGAGTGTTTTGTCCGACGAAAAAATACCCACTCACTGTATTCCGCATCTTTGGGCCAAACACTCGGATGGAACAGCTTGTTGTATTCCTCTTCAGAGACGCAGACTCGGAATGACGAGTAGCCCCTCTCATTTTTATGATTAATTTTGTTTACCTCTATGAAGCTATCTCCTCCCAATACTTCGCGTACATGCTCAGTGACGTTATCCACAGTTGTGTCCCTATGCAGTCTCCAAATGTGTAAATATTTTTTACGTTCCACTGCCTTAATGCGCATAGCGGACGTGCTACATCCCTTACTTATAGGCAGCATTCCTTTAGGCTTCTTGTTGTTAACGTTTCCGCCTAGGTCCTCCGTTTGCCGCTGTTCCCTAATGGTCGCCGCTCGCCGCGCTCTTCTCGCTTTAACATTCACCCATTCGCATTCGCCTGTATCACTTTCGGCGGAAATCTCACTTACGACGCTCTGTGCGCTAAGCGTCGTTGGCGCGATCGCATCGTTTTGAATGTCCCGCGCCGCAGAACCGGTCGTCGCATCGCCTCGGCCCGACGTCGTTGAGTTGCACGCTCGGCTACTAGATCGGGAGAGCTCGGGCGTCACGATGACTGTGCTCGGCCGAGGGGGCGCGGAGACCGCCGACTTCGAACGATCACCGACATCGCAGATTGGTTGCCGGGAGTGAATTGATACTCTCTTACCCACTTTATTTTTGAGATTTATATTTTTTTCCGGTTCACAAGAAATTTGTTTCGCACTTATCAGTTTTTTGATTAAGTTATTTTGGTCAAAAATAGTCTTTTCCAGTGATAACACTTTGCTCTGCAGATCAAAGACAGTCTGTGTAAGATTATTAATAGCACTTTCGATGGTTTCCGTTTCCATTTCCACTTTTTTAAGATTATAAACACGGAGTGATCAATATTTACGTCCAGTCACGGCAGTTACGCACACACGCTTAACATAAGTAAGTTAACCTAAGTTTAGCTGAGTCGGTGAAGTTTGACCCTTCCAAGAGCTAACACAATGTGTACAGAAGGGTGGCATTTTGATATTAGAGGATAGTTGGGACTTTGATTCAGGGTTTGGGGTTCTCCGTGTCAACTTGATCTTCCCAAATTTCGTTCTGTTACCTACCTATTTCGTGTTTCTATAATTATCGTTAATACGACTACGATTTTCATGAAACATTAAATTTATAATGGGGAAAGATTCATGGTGGTGTCGTAATAATTGTTAACTGCATGTTTTTGTGAGTCGTATACGTTGTAACTAAATTTAACGTACTTCGTAAGATAGAAAATTAATATTCTTGTGTCAGACACTACATGTAAAGGCAAAAATTTTTCATATTAGTGCCTTCTACAGGCACCATTTATTGCGTCGATCTATGAACATAAACTGTCGAGATACAAAATATTAAATTCTCTCAAAGTGTGAGCAATATATTTGTAAGTTAATTAAATCTCGGCCAATGAACCTGTCTCTTCCAACCCAACGAATCGGCGTAATTTTGTAGAAAATTTATTAATGATGAATTTGAAAAAATAAAACATTTTTGAGCGCTGATAGACAGATAGGTTTTAGCTCACTATGAGTAAATTAATGATTTTTGAATAAATTTTGTTAAGAGCATAAACACATGTATGCTGAATAATTCTGGAGTGAGAAGTTATCTCGCATTGAAGTTCTATCAATTTCAGAAACTAAGTTCATGGTAACACAGTGACAAGCTGAAGTTGTGTTGCCAGTTGCATGGAGTAACTTTTAATTAACCTAGAGTTAGGCGCCCGAGTCAGTTGCCAGTTTCATATTTTATCACTAAACCGTCGTAAACTATCAAGATGTTATTTTGATATTCTAATAAATGTACAAATTATGAAAATCATAATAGAATAATAAAATATATAACATACAAACCCCGAAAACGTAACAGTAAACAGTCGTCCGAGAATTTTGGTGTTGTGTTGGTCATAATATAATATTGTCACAAATTAAATATCAAAAATTGTATAAATAAATAAATTAAATTTTGTACGTTTCAATCAGAAAGCCATAAATGATGCCACAAATTGTTTGTTATAATGAATTCATGTATAATTAATACTTCCATTTTGGCTCTCTCGTGCATGACGTTGATTTCTCCTGAATTTAATATTAATTTAATTTTAAACTTAGTTGTAAGACCGAAAGTTACCAATACGCATAGTGCAGTTTTAAAATAATGTATCCATCAGATAATCTGCTGAATGAAAACATTGACTAGAAAAAATATACAATTTTTATTTTTATCTCACGAATTCTCCCTTGTTATATTTATAAGTCTAAGAATATCGTACCTTGTTTTGCACCTCGTCTACAACGCAGCTCGGCTGTACGTCTGAGTCGGCAACGAAAGAATGAAATATTCAAGCACAACGGATTTATAAGTGTTTCTAGCAAATGAGATACTCGTAGGTGTGGTGGTCTTCTGTTTTCTTATCTAACCCCCATCTTTATAATTCCTCTGTTGTGTGGTCAAGGCTACGCAAGGAGTATTATAAAACATGTATTTTTCATTTTGTTTAAAATTTTACATTTCTTGTTTATAATGTGTCTCAAATTAAATAAAGTTGTCGCAAATCTTCACAAAATTTACTTCCTATTCTTTGTTTTCTTGTTAGTAATATTCGAATTATGTGATATCTTATTAAATATATTATGTTCGCGCCATTTTTGAACATTGTCTATTGTACTCGTATGTATAGAATACCTGAAATGTTTGTTACCATCACAAATGTATATACATAAAACTTAGCTAGGATGTTGAATTGTTCATAATTATAATAAAAGTTAGGGACGAATGAATAACGTTTTAAAACAAAGTTTTGATTAAATTTATACCGTATTGTGTGGCTTGAGCATCGTCAAATTATTATGTATCAGAATTTAAATATAATATTTTATGTATTAGTTAAATTTTAAGTGAGGAATTACAATATGTTTTCTATCCTAACCTAAGCTTTGTCTTGACATCTGATTTTGGTTTTTTGTAACGATTTTATTTATGTAGTAACTTAATATTTTTGGAATCAACTTGCATAATTTAGATGAAGTTTACTTTATTTTTTATTTAATATACGAAATTTTATTTTTTATTTATGAATATGTAATTTCAGCTGCATTCGCGGTTTTATAGTTTTGATTTACCGGGACTTTTTATTAAGAATGTATTTTTGTATGAAATGTTCTTATGTGCAATTAATATATATAATAAAAAGGAATTCTGTGTCACAATTTATCTTTTTATTTCTTGTAACCAACCTGCTATAAAATTTTACTCCACAATACCTATATTGATTCATACTGTGACCTTTCTGGTCAATGGCTCCTGCTACTCTATTATTTATGTAATTATAAATATTATTTGATTTTTCTTGTATATAAGATAGCACATAAACATGCTGCGCCACAATTTCGGCCGCTAATAATTATTTAACACACGTAATATTAGGTACGTGAAATGCAGGTACATAATTGGAGTAATAAAACTGGTAAGTAGAAAGTACAAATCCAATCATACAGTGTCCTGCCAATTTTTGTGAAATAATAGCTCGTATGATATTCTCACATGTACCCTTGCTCCTCAACGGGAAAGGGAGATCCAATTAAGCGTCAGTGAGTTTGAAAGAGAGGTCCGATTCGAGAGGTCTGCAAGGGTCCGGCCCGCATACATTACAGGACAATAGCAGAACGTATTTACATAGTATTGTGCGTGACCACCGCATTAACATTTAGAGTAGATACAATAGGGCTACCTTGTATTACTGGAAATCTGCTTGTAAGGTTATTAGTTTCCAGATCACATTTGACGTTTATTGCTTTATTCAATCCCACCTGTAGCATTGGGCTTAGTGCCCGACCCTAGCTCGCTTTGCACGGCGAATGTCAATCGTTGTTTACCAGCAATATACCCAACGGAGGTTGAAAATTTAAATAATTTTGAGTTTAATTTTTTTATAGCTTTTATTTCTTGTTTGAGTATAGGATCTATTTTGGATCCGATATAGTATGTTTTATGGCTGTTGAACTTTGTATGGGCGCTGGTCAATGCCCATTGTCTGTCGTGCTACACGTGAAATAGACGTTCTTACATTGTCAGGAGACTAGGGTGGCCTAAAAAGTTGCAAAATTCGGGATGTCCCTTCTAATTCAAAGCTGCACCAATCGGGACTATGATGGAGAAAAATCGAAGCCTAAATAAGAATTAAATATTTGTAAATTAGGTATATATAAATAAATTAAATATCCAAATGTTTTCAAATATTGGTATCGTAATTAGTGAAATCCTAACTGATTTCGGTGGAGAGAAAATGTAGGATTTTGGGCTCCTCAAAACTCCCGCCAATTCTCAATAACTTATGTATGAGTTCTTCTCACGTAAATACCTACTACTCGTAATTACATCGTGAAAGTAAGTAAATGTATAGTCTGCCAACATGAAATTGGCCAGCGTTGGAAAGGCTTAGGCCATAGCTTTATGATGGGTTGTTGATGGTAAAAGGAAAACCCTTTACAATGGAAAGCTGGGTGTAATCTTATTAGTTGCCAGTCTTATTTGACGTTTATTGGTTTTTCGACCCTACCTGCATCATTTGGGCTTTTAGGGTCGTACCAAAACAAGATTTATTGGAATCCCATAAAAAAAGTGCGGAAACAAAAATTTTATTTACTATTGGGGCTTACGTGATCACGTGATCACTAGATCTGTGATTGTCCTTGGTAGCGTGGATATTTCGTACAATCACCATATTATTATGATCAAACACACCCATTCATATTTCTGCCACACGATAATAGTACAATACGCAGTCCACTCATAATCCAAGACTCGAGCAGAGTCTATCTTTGCGATTAACCGTCGTAGAGTCTACTTACCCTGAGGATGCCTTGTTTTGGAGTGAAACACGTGTTGGTGTGTGTGGGTTGGTGCGTGTATTTATTGATCGCATGTGCATGTTTTCCTGTATGGGAGGAAGGGAGGTGCTGCGTGCATGAAGATATACTTACATCACCATACATTTTTGTTCGCGGATTAGTTGCAAAGTAGATTGATTTCTTGGTTTGTGATTACTAAAGGTCCTGGGTTCGATTCCCGAAAATGTATTATTGAAATTTTCTAACTTTAAATAATGGTAGTTAGTAGGTATGGTAATAGAATCATAACTTTACATGGGACTTAAATATAACTGGTTAATAGTTGGTTTACTGCACAAGTGGACACTCCTGCCTTCCTTCAGGGAAAAACAGGCGTGGTGTATTGTTCTACCGCTGTTGGGATTCGAACCCGCAGCCTAGCAGTTAGGGTGTGTTACCGACCATCTATCAAACAACGGCCATTTTTACTTATATATGGACCCTACTGGTAGTAGTAGAAAACACCTAAAGACTACTACAGGAAGAGGGATATAATTAACTACAGAAAAGACATAAATGACTCTAATAAGTTGCCTTGAGTCATACTATTTTCCACTTACAATGCCTATAACTGGACCTTTATTAATACCTGCGTTAATTTCCCTTAGACGTCGTGACGCGTTATCAATACCTACCGTCAACCTTTTAACAGAATTTTGATCGCCGGATCTCATTAACATATAGACAGGCCTCGGAAAAATTCGTCCCAACTTTATTGTCCCTTCGGGGCTTCAAAGGATAAATTAGACCTTTAGTCACAGCTCATACTGAACCGACCCATCCCATACAGTTGTTATACGTTTCGAAAATATTTTCAAGTTAATTACCCTTTTCGGGACTTTTTGTTTAACATTTTGAGTTTAAATGCCGTTGGAAAACGTAATTGTGTGAATTTGTGCGTGAATTGTTCTAATGGTGGGTAATGCTAATGGTTGCTTCGTAACGAGAGACTTTTGTCTGCGTGTAACGTAGCATATTACTTTCCTTACATAACATTACGCGCAATACTTTACTGTACCTACTTTAAAACCTTTGTGACGTTCAATATTTGTGAGCGCATCCATTTTTTATCTGTCACTTTGACACGAACTTTTCCCGCCTTGTCACGGTCACTTGAACCCGTGCTTGAACTAAGTAACTCTTGCAATCCGACGCGGTAACTAATAAGTATTGTAGGAGTGTTAAATAAACTTATCGAATATTTGATTATTGTTATATTAGGCATAAAAATGAAAGGGTAAGTAACCCCAAACCGTTCAAAGGAATCAAAACTTTCAACAGTTTGGGAGAACGTGGTTTCTATGGGAATTGAACTCACTAAAACCCGCTCGGTGGTATAAACTTACCTCGGCGCTCGAAGACTGCTACCGATCCGTGGTACAACTGAAAGGTTCAACTGGTTGTGTGTCTTTTGAACAAGTTTTGAACGCGCTCTTTGGCATGCTTACGGGTTGACGGCTAATCGCGTAGTACTACGTAAAAAGGAGTGCTCGAATCGCGACTAAGCACTCCTTTACTGGCCCACTTTTCAAGCTTTCATGCGCTATCTACGGTTGGTGGTAAATCAATGACACCAAGCAATTACAGCAAATTTCAAGTGAGAAAAAGTCAATGATACTTTAAACTAAAATGAGTGGTCATTGTAGTACTTACCTGATTTATCTTATTCATTTAAACATTCTAACTTTCTTTATTTTTGTTAAAGTGAAACTTCACACACTATGAAATTTAATAAGGAAAATAGATTAGTAAGTAACAACATCATACTAACATTACAAATGAGATATGTATGACGCAACGCGGGGACTTCTTCGCGGCAAGATTGGGAGCTCGAACCGTGGTCACCTGACCAAGAGACCCATGGAAAGAGGACGCCGTGCAGAACGTTGTGTAGGTAGAGGTAGCTGACTAACATCACCACCATGTAGAGCCGGTTAGGTATAGCGCTAGTGGGTCCTCCTCTAGAGCCCTCCTAAAGCGCCGAGGTAGGCCACCGAGTGGGTATTGGTTGGTAAAAGTCTCACATAACCCGGCGTCATTCCCACTATGCTCTACATTTTCCACTCGTTAAACAAAAAAAAATCTATCTACTTAACTCTAATTTAAATCCTTTTGCACATACCTACTCATACAAGTTCATAAATGTATATTCAAAGTTCACATTGAATTGTTTTTCAGTCATTTCATTACTAGTAATTGGCACATGTCGTGTAGCTTATCCAGCCATCTTGCGACGAGCAAACACGTAAATAGAATTATCATTTGCTATTCCAATGCAAGCTGGCTTTAATGTCTGGTTTCCAGTGAAACTATCGATTTTAGATGTTGTTTTTAGAGCGCATAACACTTGGGTATGATTTGCGTACAATTCTACACAGTGCAGTGGGGCTGTTGCGTTAGTTTGATATTAACGGCACAAAAATTCATATTTTAAATATTTTTGTCAAAAAATTAACACACTTTATTTCATATTATTTCATTTAGAGTTGGGACTTATTAAATTTATGGATATTGGATACTATTTTTTTTACTCCTGTTTTTTCACAATATCGTACAAAAAATTTACGAGATATAATTTCTTGTCAAAATTACTGTTACTGTGTGACGAGTTCAGTTTCAAATCGATTCTTCTACCGTGCGATTTTCGTATTCGATATGTGAAAAAAATGAAAATGCCGCAAGATTGAAAGATAAGCTTATATTGTTTGACATCACGTAATTGGAACACCCGATGGAATTGTAATCGATACATACTCGTAATACTAATATACATTGGGTAGGATTCTCATTACGTCTTCGGTAGACATGTCAGTGAAGGTAAAGTGTGAGCTAATGTGACATGAACATGATTGGGATGATACAAAATAAAGTAACATTTTTGGGTCCTATGACTTGTACTCGTGTCTCTGACACCCATCGTACAGGCTCTGCCTAGTTTGGGATTAGATGGCCGTATGCCGTCCATGATATTTATTTTATTTACTGGACACATAAACAAACTGTCAATAAAGTCAAAAGTCCTATCGCGTCGTTAGAAATACTATGGACCGCCACCCAATAGAACTGCGTGGAAGAGTGTGCTACAAACCTGCCTTTGCAACAGCATACAATATTTTTTATCTCTTATAAATAACAGCTAAAATATTTACATAGTTTGCGATACACCGCCAATACCGCTATTTCGATGGATATGCCCATATAAATTGAATTATTGGCCTCTACGGACGACGTTTGACAGCGTGGTCAGGGAACCAAGTTATTGAATTTATTTACATATAAACATGAGGGGAAAGGGTATTGAACAAAAAGTGTATTATGCGCCGCGCCGGTGGAAATAAATAAAAAGTATTTTTGTGCTGCGGACGCGGGACAGGAGAAAATAATGGGGGAATTTAAACTTGGAACTATCTCGGAAACGACACAGCGACATTGATGTGTGATGGGAGCAGGCTTCAATCCATTAACGCCCTTATGAATACCGTCAGGATCCTTACACAATCGAAAATTATATTCCTATTTTACTTAATTTCACGATAGCTTTGCAAAATTATAGCAAATTTAGGGAGCTGCGTAGATCTAACTAGATTCAACTAGATTCAACCAAGGGCTGCCGTCGACCACCTATGATGGTAGCTTGATTCCTAATTCTTCTTCTAAGTCGATACGTTCTTGGCAGAACGGTCGTGGTCATCATGTGTAGTGGCACGCTTCACAACACGCCGCCACTCCTCCTTGATTCCTAATACCGTTATTGTAAACGATTTAGGTCTTAAAATAAACTCAACACTTTCCTGGTCTGATGGAATTAATAAGGTAAGTCGTAAATACATCATACTTTTCATTCACTTAAATTATGCCTTTTCGAAGACCTTCGAGTGAGAAACATTCTACACCATTAAACCCTCCACCAATCTGCATTGAGGCAGCGTGGTGGAGTATGCTTTAGATCTCCCGCAGATTTGCCTGTGGGAGAGACCCGTGCCCAGCAGTGGGACGTCTATGTTTTTCATGCGCATGCAAGCTTATTCTACCAGTCATTTGGATATCAGCAGTCACAGGTACGCTGGTATGTATTTCTTAGGGAAATAAACGTTAGATACGTAAGTTACTTCATGATTGTGTTTCCTTCTCTTGCTCTCTTTCAAAATAAACATAAAAAGCTCTTTGCGCATTACCGCTTTGTTTTTTTTCCCCAAATCTTTATTGCTTCATTGCTGCTGAAATTCGGTACAAATTGAATTTTAATCTTGTCTACTTTAGTCAAAGTAGGTCTCGTTTCATTAAAACGAGGATTTTTATTAAACCGGAAACAATAAAATGTTTAATAAGTTAGCTGAAAGCTTAAAATCTTTGCGTTTTATGGTCATACTAAGAAAGGTTTATGAATTTTTATCTTTTATTAGAGTGAAAATGAAACAATGTCAATAGTGGTTTACAGCCCAGTGTTTATCGAACTCGATTCCAGGTTCAAATAAAGCGACACGCACCAATTACTTTTCAAGTTATGGGCGGTTTAAGAAATCAAATGTCACCTGGAACGGCGAAGAAAAACATCGTGATTACTGAGGAAGCTTGCTTGCCTGAGAGTTTGTTTCATTTTATTGAAAACTAGTGGAAGCCCGCAGCTTCGCTCGCGTGGAATTAGACATAACAATAGTTTCGTTTACACCGTTTAAGTAAGTAATATTATATAGCCTATGTTACTCAGTACTGGTTAATAGTTGCGTGTCTTTGTAAATACCTACTTTCACACATACATTCAAACGTTTTCAATTACGGAGGGGCGCGCCATGTTATCGTAGTATTTTTGAATTTTTTTTTTTCAGAAAAAAGAAATTTGACGAAAGGAAAACTGAAGAATTCATTGATAAAATGAATTTCATTTGAAGTTTAGTGTTTGATAATATTATTATAAATACTCGTATGTTAAATAAAAAAATAGTAAGTGACTTTTCAGACAAACAAGCACGTGAAATTCTTGGAATGTTTTCATTTAGAGTACATAAAGGCTATTTCAAATAGGTAATTATTCTCAGTAAATGTTTCATCGTAACATTTAGTTTTAATCAGCCGAAGGAGCTGAAATTCGTGGCATCGTTAACAAATGCCAACTTTGTTCAGTTCCAGAACACAGTCCAGATGCTTTTAATGGCGTTTTAACACAATTACTTGGACTACTTTGCAGAGAATTTGGGCTCCGTATTGTTTATTATTTACTACTCGAGACAGGCTTTGATGCTATTTTGCGCCAGTTTGGAACTTTGCGGTGTGAAAAGAAATAGGGTTTGGCTTTGGCGGATACTTTGGATCTTATATTTTTAATGATAATCTTTGGTGTCGCTCGCTGCGACCCATAGACGTCCCATTGCTGGGCACGGGTCTCTCTCACAGACACTTCTGCGGGAGGTCTAGAGAACACTCCACCACGCTGCTCCAATGAGGATTGGTGGAGGGGTTAGTGGCCAACGCAGTGGCCACCCGAAGGTCTTCGACAAGGCTTAACAACTGTTTCGAGCATTGAAAACAACAGGAACCGACGGCTTTACGTGCTCTCCGAAGCACGGAATCTTTGATGTAATGGTCGCAAAAGCGACTGTTAAGCTAGAGATCCTGGGTTCGATCCCGGAGTCGGAAAACTATTGAGTTTTTCTAACTTGAAATGCCCGACAGCAGCTCTGAGTCTAGCTTTGTGCCCGATATATGGCAATACGTTCACCACACCACCACAACCCTTTTTTGTCCCACTGTTGGGCACGGGTCTCCTCTCAGAATGGGAGGGATTGGGCATATTATACAATATAAATATCTGCCCCGGCCAGGACTCGAACCCGGGGCCCGCAGTTCGGCAGTAAGGGTCACCCACCACCGCGCCAAGATGTCGTCACACTGAAGATGTAGGTTTTGGGTACAATAAAGAACGTCCCGCGGTAGCTCGTCGACATCATGCCTAAGTGCTATTTTCATAGACATTTTATTTATTTAGTTGTTTTTCACGCACTAAATGAAATATTTATACTTAAGCTTACATTACACTGCATGTTAGATTCGCATGTTAAGAGACATTACACGCACGATAGTTTTTCAAGACGCCATCCGAAGTAATCTAGCGTTAAAACTCCATAATAGTCGAGTAATTTTAATGTATAGCAGCTCGCCCTCAGTCTTGTACAGCGACTGCACTTAAACTGCCTAAGTCCTTACATTATGCATGCGGAAGGCAGTTAAAAATTCACTGCCTGACATTATTTGAATATTGACGCTTGCTTAATAGTTGAAAGATAAGGACGCATACACTTTACATAAGGGTTTAAACGGACTTGCTATTAAACGGTTTTCGATGCCAATTTTGTTTGCAGTTAATCGGTTTAGTTTATTATATTATAGAACGCGGTCCACCAAAACTACCAGCACCGGCAAAGGCGGTGTCGAAAGTCAAATCAAACCAAATCAATTTTTTTTTTATCAAGACGACACTATGTTACAATGATTTTATACTATAGACCTGCCACCTCCATAGAACTTAGTGCTAAAACAGTGTGCACATAAACAAATGAAAACGTCCTAATTGGGCTTTTTTCGAGGCTTCACTTTTACAGCGCGCATGGCAGATATAATTCCTTTTTATCATGCTATGTTAGATCTTAGTAATAAAAGAAAGTATCAGTGTGTCATTGTAGTTTAAAGACATTTTATGTCAAAATCAAGACAGGATTTAGTATTTTGTAGTCACCCTGCTCCGGTTAGTGGAAACTTTAAACTCGCTGGCTGGGGCGGCGGCCCATAAATTTGAGCCGCGACACTGAGCACGAACGAAAACTCTACCGGAACCCGCATTCGCAGTTTCACA
This sequence comes from Carterocephalus mandan, assembly GCA_018250895.1. Classification (NCBI taxonomy): domain Eukaryota; kingdom Metazoa; phylum Arthropoda; class Insecta; order Lepidoptera; family Hesperiidae; genus Carterocephalus; species Carterocephalus mandan. The sequence goes on along the minus strand of DWTT01000473.1, from coordinate 1,953 downwards.
GGCGTAATGAAGATCGTATGACCGGTGCTCGTATGGAGTGTCAATAAAATTATTAGCTATTGTATTCTGGTTTAGATAGATTTTATTATGAGTATTGAGCTATAAATCAATGTGGTTCATCGATTGTAGTTACTGGCAGAACGATAAGATTACTGACTGAAAGTGAAAACAACAAACAAGAACGTGAGAAAATTATTACTTGTCTCACAATTTGTATTAAGTTGTAGGTGGGTATGTATGTGCATTTAAATAAAGACTATTAAAATTGAATAACATGTAGGTTAGGTATATAAAGATTTACAGATTCAAATTAAAAACAAACTATGTACAATTTAAAATAAATATAAATAGTAAAATGTTATTGAGAAAACGATTTCAAAAGCTTATAAGTAAAATTATATATATGTAAATGTATACCTCTACAAAAAAAATAAAGCTAATGCATAATGCCCAATTTTCATTAGGTTCATATCCGCGTTTTAGTGGTACCGGTCAATCTTGGTATATACTTGCGAACTATGACACCATGACTATTCACTGTACCCTTAATTTTGGTGTGGGCCCAACAATGGAGCCTCACACGCGAGATATACAACTGGAACGTTTGATCGTGACAGCTGCTTCTCAAGCTGTCACGGCTAAGCCACCACACTGCGAGGTCCTGGCATTGTACGCAAGGTGTATTGTGATCTTAGAGAGCTCCATTGTGATAACCCTTTAGATAGCGTTTGAATTACAGCGATACAACCTTCGGACTCTTGCTTGCGGTAATGTCGCAGTGATCTCGTGAGCTATCTCTTCATCGGTACCGGTTCAGATCTGCACTTCTTTATCTGAAATGTTATTAATTTGATGGGCCGGTTGGCGCGATCGGTAGTGACCCTGTCTGTTACGCCAAGGGTTCGATCATCAGGACAAACATTCGTGTGACGAACACTTGTCTTGTTTTGTGTCTGGATGTTATTTTATCTATTAAAGTATGTATTTAAGATATCTTTGTATGTATATCAGTCTCTGACACCCATATTACAGGCTCGCCCCTTTTTTGAGGTCAGATGGCCGTGTGTGAGAAAGTCCATGATATAGATAAGATAAAGACTCAAGGGTTGTCTTTAAAAACTTGACCGTCTTTTTGTAGGTACCATTTACATATTTAAATTACCTTATAAGTCATTTGTAGGTATATGTATATATTCGGTGTTCCTATAAATACAGAGTACATATTTTGTATGTTTATGTGCTCTTAGAACCATTATACAAGATGGATGTTCAAATTCTAAGCCACACATACAACAGAGCAAAAATGTTCCACGTGAACCAAGCACACAAAATTTACTTAAGAAACAATAACTTCGTAAAGCTTCCAACGTTTTATTTAGTTCTTTGTTAAAACCATCACGTAGAGCAAATACCTGTAGGTCGCAAAAATAGCTGAGTATTCAAAAGGGATCACGACGTAGACAGGTTTTCTTCAGCAGAATGCTCTAGTATCACGATTTACAAACACAAGAATGCGCCCTGCATACTCTTATTTCATGTGCATTAAGGTTCGTAGTTGATTGTTGGTTGTAAGGGGAGCCTTGTAAAGAAATGCAGCGAAAGAGCAGACGCAGCTTAAACAGTATTAAGAGGGTATCTACAATATACATTCATACTGCGTTTTAGAGTATTACAAAAATAACTTCGGCCGTATGGCACGAGGGAATAAACTTGAAATTTCTTTTGAATATTTTTTTGTACGGGAGACAGACAATGAGTATTGAGAAAATATTTATAAAGAATATAAAATTAAAGTTATTTACGTAAATAATTTATGGCATTGTATAGTTACAATGCGCAGGATCAGGAGGAGTGGCGACGATTGACGGAGGCTATGTGTTCGCAAATACATAAATATTCATTCTTTTAACTGGGCAATGATTCGTACGGTGGTGCTGGAATTTGTTTCTACCC